>JAQGBT010005098.1:0-15015 GCA_034698585.1 Disparrhopalites patrizii
CCTTACACTCTCTCTCTTCTTTCTCCGCAGCAGCCAGTGTGGTGGAGCATGGTCCTCGGTGGGTTGGAATCCGCTCAGTCCCTCACGGCTGTGAGTGCTTTACACCACTGGTCTGTCCTGGCTGCTCTTTATATTTATTTGTCCCTCTTGAAATCACGGCCGCAATGATTACGGAGGGACTGGCGAAGATGCCAAAATTGAATCACTTCATCTTGGAAGCCCGACCTCCTAATTGTGTATGTTCCTCGACTTTCCCATGCTCTGTATACTACATTTGATACGTGTGTACTTATTTAAATGCTCTGGAATTGGTTAACTCTTCAGGTGGAATTCATAGAAGAAGTAGATCCAGATTTCTACGAGAAACATCTTCCACACGTTCGGATTATCTGTACTCGAACATACGACTGAAAAGTATTGTTTTCAATTGATTTGGGATGCTATGGATGCTGTGACAGCGTGGTTTAAGAGACTGTTTTGACCATAATTTTCATTATGGTGTCGGGGGACAGGCGACAACAAATTTTGGCAAACACGTTTTCCCTAATAAAGACGTGGTAGCATCGGGTATAGTTTTTCGAAAAAAGAAGTGGCCAAAATAACGCGCGTGGAAGCTTAGGGCTAAAAGTAACACCGATGAATAGGTTTTTCTTAATGTGAAAGCTCGCCATCGTCTTTACGGTGTAACATCGGTTTCTCAATGTTAACATTACGAATAAACCCGTTGGTTCATTCTGCGTTAAACTCTAGTATGCGTTGACAATATCTGTCGTTCGTAAAGAACCGTATTTTGTTTTATGAATAAATCTTTACCAACAAATATAACTACGGAAGTATTGTAAGCCTAACGTTGGAACATTTTAGCAACATTTAGGTACATACATATATACATAAATGACAAATAATGTAGTTTTGTAAGACTGGAGGAATCGTGGTTCACAACGGTTGTCTAATACAAAATATTACCAATTGTAAATTGTAATTATTTACACTATGTATTACAGAAATGTCACGACTGTGGAGCAAAACCAGCTACTTCAAACTGGTAAGGAACTTGTGTAAAATTATCACAAGGTGAATGAAAATCGGCCATTATTTTGCGTGTGAATCATGTTTTTATATGAACAAAATGACCTGACCTCTTTTCTCTACATAAACATATATCGTCGGTGAAACAAAAAAAAATCATCCGACGTGAACTGGTCAAATTTCGGAAATTTTTCTGCGTTCATGTAGAAAATAGAAATAGAACCAAGGACAGGATTTTGGATCAAATCGAGTTATATCCTGCATCTAGAAAACCTTGCCCAACCCGGGAGATATTTGAATATTCTTGCTTTGCAGAAAATGAGAAAGGAAGAGAAAATGGACAAATACGCACATTCATCGCTTGTGCTTTATCCTCACTTTCTCGTTTCTCTCACCGTTTTTTATTTACCAGGACAATTTTTATTGTCGGAAAACGTTTTCTGCGGTCATAAAACGCAACGCAACAAGCTAATAAATGTGCGGTAAAACAAGAATTAGTATAACGTGTACCGTGCATACTCCTGAAAAATAGACAATCGGACTCGGAGCAAACGATCAGAAGACATGGAGAGAATTTTAGCAAAGGAATCACGAGAAACCGGGAATATATTTGTTCAAGGAGCTTATTCTAATCAGCAGACATACGATTTCCCGGAACTGGTATGTATCGCCAACTTTTCCTACTCAAATTAGCACAATAATACAAGTTCAAAAATTATTTCCCAGGGAAATTTTCCAAATGCGAAAATTTCCTAGTGCCGAACTTTTTTTTACAGCAGTTTCTTTTCGCACGATCCTGGAATTGTTGAAAGCCACTGGAGAAAATTCGATGTTAAAAATTGTTGAGCATAAACAGAAGCACGGAATCTATTTCCCAGAAGATTTGTCTTTCGCTTTCGATTCCATGTTGGAAATTTCTTATAACATTTTCACTGATTTCGACCCTGATTTTTACCGTTTTGCCTGAACTTGTTTTTGGTTCCCCGATAATGTACAAATTTGACACCTCTAGTGAATAATTCAAGCGTAGTTGAATTTTGTAATAGACTCTTTCAATACAACTGCAGTGGACTCTCTCTATAACAACTCTCCTTATAACAAATTTTACTCTATAACAACTTTATTTTCCATCCCTTCGTATATGTAAAGCACGTATTAAATTTCCCATATAACAACTTTTCAAAATAACAACCATTTTTTTTCTGCCCTTGAGGGTTGTTATAGCAAAAGTCCACTGTATACAACCGAGTTTCGCCTTTATTTCATTTGGATCTGAAATCACGAAACATACTTTGAATCATAATATTGTTATGTATGAACTCTCCAGATACTTGAACACATATTGAACGTGGCGGGAGACGTACGTTTGGGGAAGAAATGCAGACTCGTCTGCAAATACTGGAATCGCATTGCGTGTCGTTTTCTGAGGGCAAATGCTGGCGTCAGGCTCCTCGGTGGCACCAAAACAATTGGCCCGGTGAAGAATTTCTTTAACCAGATTTGGAGAGCTAGTGTCGATGACGACGAACTTCCAAGTCCATTTCGAGATATTTCGGTGGAATTCTGGAATTTCAATAGTACCAAAATGTACGATTTCATTATCGCCAATGATCTGAATGTGACCAGCTTGAAGTTTAATGAAAATGTTGAGCCCATGGATCTCTACAAGGTTTATGCCCTCATTCAAAAGTTCGGATCTAACCTCCGGAAGCTAGAATGTGCATTCACAGGAGAGAAAAATCCGTGTGTGCCAAGGGAACCCCAGAATATTGATGCGTTGGTGAGATTGAATTATTTAAGCTTATCAGATGACTGTAATCCCAGTGACGTTTGTTTGCATGTGCAATACTTACATGATCTCCTTCATCTCTCCTCCGCCCGGAATATCACCCTTAAAATCAGTTCCAAAGGGAATTTGGCTTCGATTTTGGGTTACAAATTTACCTGTAAGCCTAACGTGACTAGTCTCAGTTTGGATGGGAACCCCAACGAAGATGATTTGCAAGCCATCGGTAACATCATACCAAGTACAAGCTTGACAGTTCTACTCATTCATTTTTCATACGACGATGGAAATTTCAAACACGCCGAATTAGTTGTTCCCTTGCTGGAACGTGCTCGATCTCACCTGACACATTTGGAGATCAGTGATTTCACATTGCTGGAAGTGAACTTTGAACTCCCGAAAGTGAGACATTTGAAGATCCTTGCAGACTCTCACATGGCAGAGTTTCCTCCGCACAAATTTCCAAATCTCAAAACCGTGGACCTGCGCACGCCCTACGACCTTTCGTACTCCGGAGATTTCGTCAATGAAAGTGTGATTACCATGATTATGTGTCTAGATATAAGTAGTGTCATTGATGCGAATGATCTTGAGGACGTACAAAAGAGTTTGGAATATTGTAGTAAAAAAGCGCCTAATGTCAGTTACCTGTCCATTGATTTTGGTCACGGGGATGGCGAATATTTATATCTAGATAGATGGAACGGCGATTCCGTGATGCATCTCCTCCACTACAATTTCCCACGTGTCAAGAGCCTGCATTTGGGCAATTGGTGGTGCACTGCGGACGGAAGTAGAAGAAGTGATTGGAAGGACGATTTCATAGGCGAACATACCTTCCACTGTCGGAGGCTTGAGTATGCTTTAGGGTTGTTGGATACTTATCCTGATGACAGTTCAGATGATGGGCAGCTGCAGCCTCACGACAATCACGATGAGAATAGCAGCAGTACATCAGAAGGCGGTCAGTGCGTGTCCGAAGAAGGTGATAGTGCGTCAGAAAAACGTGATAGCGCGTCCGAAGAGCGTGATAGCTCGTCAGAAGGACGTAGCGCGTCACACGAACTTGCTAACGCGTCAGAAGAACTTGACAGCACATCAGAGGAACGTGAAAGTTCGTCAGAAGGACAAGACATTGCCTCCGTGGATAGTGAGAATGTGGAAGATGAAGATAAGTTCAAGGGTGGGATAACTATTTGGCAGGGTAAGTCGCCTCGCATGTTTAAGTTCCAGTCGATTCCATAGCATAATATTACATATAATAATATGGTCAGGAAATGGCTAACATATCTTTTGCTATGGGCATTCAGAGATATAAAATTTGTATTTCTGCGGGGTTGTCAGACCCAGTGAAAACTTGAACAGAATTCAGGAGAAAACAATCACAATCGGGTCTGAAAACAAGGGAAACAAATTCTTAGGGAAATTGGTTCTTTTGTTTCAAAAACTGTATTTCAAACATTTTTGGCACCGAATTTTGTCCTCTAAATTTCTTCAAAAATACAGGGGTTCTCTGTCGGGAAACGAGCTAAAATTTCAAATTTTTACACTCCTGCCGACTGTGGATGCAATGATGAGGATGATATTTTGGCTATACTATTGTATTATATGGATCTTATATAGAGAATAATGTTTTGAATAATGTTTTGTCTTTATAATCGGAATATTTACGTGCAGATATGTGTCCATTGCGGGAAGGCAAAGACATTAAATAGGTATTCATGACTCATTTGTATTGTGATTTGTTTTTACAACAGACGTGGAGGAACTCTGCTGGTTCGCCGAATTCGATTCCAAGGAAGACAGTGTATACTTTGAGCCTCTGGAAATCACGGCTACAATGATTACCAAGGGGCTCGCAAAGATGCCGAAACTGAATCACTTTGTCTTGGATGCTCGCCCTCGGTGTAATGTACGTTAAACTTTCTTCACGTTTCCTGGCTCTATAAAATATATTTATAAATATGACATATATGTACTAATTTACCTTCTGTTTGTTTCCTGCCCAGGGGTTGTTTAAAGAAGCTGTGGACGACGATTTCTATGAGGAATACCTTCCACACGTCCGAATTACGCGAAAATACGAGTGACAGATAGTCCTTGACACCAAGATAAATCCACATTACTGGCTTGTATACCTATGTATTTATTTATTAATTCGTGAATTCTGTTGTTAAATTGGAACTTGCTCGGGTTAAGGCAGCAGTTTTAATCTAGCTCCATTTACACCACATGTGATTTTGACTTACATAATTACCAATACCAAGGAGAAGGACGCAATAAAAGATTGGTTGACCCGAAAAAACCGAGATACAGTGGCCAATCGTTTGTGAATCAGGATGTCCGTTATTTGCTGTCCTAGCGCATTGCCTCTCTTATGCACACATTTGTCACAAAAAATAGTGGGACCAGTACAAGTTTTTATTTTTTGTTTTCATGAATCCAATGCATTTAGAATTGATCAAATCAACAACTTGTTTATTAGCTCAAAAAAGCTTTAATGCAAACATTTTTGATTTCGGGCTCGGGCCATTCGAAAGTATCCAGAAAACCTTGGCCAACGCGGGAAATTTAAATATGCCAGTTTGGCAGGGGTACCACTATTTTGGCGGACGAGGCCTGGAAATCCTGGAATAATCGCGTTGTATGCCGTTTTCTTCGGGCTAACTCTTCCATTAAGCTCCACGGCGATATGGAAGTTTTTCGGGTCAAGAATTTGTTTGAGGAGATCAAGAAAGCAAAGGACAGTGAACTTGACGGCGACGACGGACTTCCAAGTCCATTCCAAAATGTTTCCTTGGTGTATACCGTAATACTTTCTGGAATATCGGATTGTATGACTTTATGATCACTAATGATTTGAACGTGACAAGCTTGGCGTTTCAAGATCCAGTTGACCCCTGGAATGTCGACAGATGTCATGAACTCATTCAAAAGTTTGCGCCGACCATGACGTATCTACGATGTGGATTCTCGAGAAAGGTGCACCTGAGCATGACAAAGATGTCCAAGCTCTTTGTTCGAATGGAGAGATTATACAATATGATTTTGTCGGATAAATGTCTTCCCGGCGATGCTTGCATACACTGGCAATACTTGCATGATCTCCTTCACATCTCCTCCGCAGTTTTGACTCATTTAAACTGATCTGTTGTCTAATTTTGTTGGACAACTGGACAAGCCATAATTTGTTTAAATTGTTTAAGGATACAATCACTAGGGAAAAGTAAAGGAAGAAATAAATATTCATAGCATAATCGTTGTATTTTGCTGAATTCTCAAAACAGATGTTGAAGAACTACGCTTTTACAGCGTCGATTATGAGAGAGTCTGCAGTGGTTGGTATAACCCTCTTGACATCACGGCTTCAATGATTACAGAGGGGCTGCCAAAGATACCGAAATTGAATCACTTTATCTTGGATGTCCATGCTCCATATTGTGTAAGTTCTAGATGCAACATTAACTTGATCTGTACAGTTTATATCTGCTATATAGTGTAATAATTTAACTTTGTGTGGAATTTTTTTGGGCTCAGTGGGAATTCGAGAATGGCGTAGATGCCTGTTTCCTGAAAAAACATCTTCCACAAGTTCGGATTACTCAAAAATAGAGGTGACGGTAATGTTGTACATAAATATTCTTGGTATCAGCATAAATCCAAAAATACACGGAAATATAAGCTGCTGGATTTGTTATTAACGGGGAATTATATAGATTGACCAAATATTCATACGACGAATATTGCAAAATATGATATAGTTGTTAATTTGTATACTTTACACTGTGTTTGTACCAAACATAATCTAACCTGATTAATGTGATTATCCGATAAAATAAAAGCTTTAATGCGAAGTGATATAATATTAACAATATAAACATAATATGTATTTGTATTTAGTTTAAATCTCAGAATAACATTCGCAAGTATGCAGAAATTTGTCCGTTGTTGCTTATTGTGCCTTTGTGTATGAAGCACAGACCCAGAATTTATACGCCACATACTGTCAAAAAAATTGGTTTCACAATAATTTCCTTTAGTGATGTCGGTTTTTCTGTTACACGTCAGAACTTCATATCGGAAGCCGGGTGTTGTTCTTCCAAGCTCTTAACAAATTTCCGTGCCAATCAAAATTAATTTAAGAATATGTTCACAATTCCATTGTCATTATCCTTTCGAAAGACAGCAAAATTGGATGAACAAATTTTCTTTATCACACGCTTACTTTTTGGCAACTTGTAACACCGTGTTCATAACACACGTGGAAAGTAATTCTGGAAAATGTCTAGGTGTACCTATATATACGCGATGTACATAAAATATACATATTTTACATTCGTGCTGCTTTAACTACCATAACAAAAGGAATGTTTGAACAATGTCGATCTATGTGCAATTATGTATGTACAAATGTACACAGCTTATACCAATTTTCTACATCCCCAACCAATGAAATCTACACGTCCAATCTATGTATATTAAACTGTCTCTGCGGTCCACTTAAATCTATAAATACATTCTACGACGCTGATCGCTGTACAACATCGGACAACAAACTATGTTTTGTCTAAATACCGTCGCCAAATTTTCATTCTCAAATGCCTGAAGAGCAATGTAAAGGCAAAGCTCCAGATATATTTATCCCGAAGGTCCAGACAGGGACAAACCCGAAAAATGTTGCATCCAAAAGTCCTCAATTACTGCTTTTCCTTCTACAAATCCCTCATTTGGTGGAATCTTATCCCCCTTAAATTGAATGTCTCTGAGAGAAAATTTGAAGTTCAGACCTCCAAGATGAGACTAAGATTGTACCGGCTTTGGTACTGGATCGACTTCGCTCACATGGTCTTCTTCTGTTTCCGATTCGTTCAAGCCGTGCTGACCCAGAAGGGCACCATTTTGCACTACGTCGTTGACGGGAACTACTGCATGGGCATCACCTTCGCCAATCATATCGGCTACGAATTTTTCTTACAGGAGCAAAGCATCACCGTCGGATTCTTGAATATGTTCGTTCTCCAGCAGGAATGTCCACCAGGCAAGAAATTTCTACATTGCATAGAACCTCACAAAATTTTTGCATTAAACCAGTATCTAAAATTATACCTATATGCAGGTATAAACATATTACATATACAGTCAATTCTCTCTATAACGGTTTAGCAAAAAGCAGCCAGAAAGCCGTTATAACGAATAACCGGTATAAGGAAAACCGTTATAACACGATTTTAATGGCGGGGGATTCGAAATTACAGAAAAACCGGTATAGCGTGTGAGGGCGTGACCTAAAAACCGTTATAGCAAAAAGGAATTTATGGCGGGGGCATTGATAAATTTGAAAAAACCGGTATAGCGTGTGAGGACGTGACCAAAAACCGTTATAGCAAAAAGGAATTTATGGCGGGGATTCAAAAATTTGAAAAAACCATTATTGCATGTGTGGGCGTAGTCTAAAACCGTTATAGCAAAAGACATTTATTTGTTGGGGATTCAGAGCTTCCCCGTTATAACGAAAAAACCGTTATAAAATAACCGTTATTGAGGAAGTTTTTAGCATTGAGATGGTCTCGGGCGGGTTTGTGAACACCGATATAGTGCGAAAAGGAGGTCCGTTATAGGGAGAATTGACTGTATATGCATACATGTACATGTATATATCAATTTTATGTTTCATATCTGTGTTGCATTTAATATAGTTTTAAGAAAATTTAATACTGACATTAAAAATTGCAAATGTTTGCCGTAAATCTTTACATACAGATATCAATATTTGCAAGACAAAATACAAATTCTTTAAAAATTGCAGATGGTCAAGAACAGAAAAAAATTTGGGACTACACCGTCTCGGAAATAGTGGTGTTCATTCTGCCCTGGACGTTGTACCCAATGGTCTTCGTGGATGTCATTGCTTTTGCTGTCCAGCCGGACAACCCCAGCAGTGTCCTCTCTGTCGTGCCGTCTTCTCTCCTGGACAATCCTTGGACATTCGCCATTTTACTGCTCTACGAACTCCTCCAATGCCTCTTCTGGTTCACCCCGCTTGTCTTCACCGCCCAATTCATCGTCATGCTCTTCGAGCGTCTCAGCTCGGATCTTGCTCAACTGAGTGTGACGTAAGCAGTTTTTCAATATAATTGCGTAAAAGCATGATGTTTTTTCATTTAATTATATTTCCTAAATCATGAAATGATTCCAAAATTAAACGTTTTTCAGGGAAGCCCATGGTAACGAGGCCGGGCAGACATTCCAGAAGCTCCGACTCCTCTACGTGGACATCCAGTACGTGAATATCCTCTGCAAATTCGTCTTCTTCTCCTGCAAGTGCATCACCATCTGCGTAGGGATTGGTGGAGGATTCTTTGGGATTCGGACAATGAGTAGTCACCCAATCTTCTCCTTGTACTTCATCTACTGCGCTTGCCTCGCCCCGGGCATGTACACCATCCTCTTCTCCAAGGCCTTTGAAGTCCCAGGACGGGTTCGGGAGGTCAAGCGGAATCTTCTGGGGGCTCTCCTGGTCCATCAGGGACAGAGTGAAAGGATAGCTAGACGACCGCCAATGGCATCGCATTTACTAAGGAAGGGCATAAGATCCATTCCAGATATTGGCATCAAGGACGGCAGTTTCCGCTCCTTTGACAGGATGAGTGTCCCTGCCTTTGCGGAATTCATTCTCTCACAAATCGTTGGATTACTCGCCACATTTTAAATATGAGCAGATAAAATTTCTGTGCAGTAAATATGAGCACATATAGCACAATTTTACTGTCCGTGTATCCAAAAAAGTAATATTGGTTTTGAGAAAAGACTCCAAGTCGCTATGTATAATTTATTTAAAAGCGTGTCGCTGAGAAAACTCTATCCGCGAATGTACATAAATTTATTATTTACAACGTATTGATTTACGGCAGGCCTTATACGAGACATTTTCTTTGAGAAATGGCAATTCACCCAAGAAATTCCCGACATGAAAGTTACCTATAATTAAAAAAATGTCCGACATGGACGTAAATGTACCTAATTATGTAATTATATACTGCGTTCATACTAATATTGCGTATATGTAATAAAAGATGTTAGCACAGGGTATTTATAAATTCTGTGACCGTTTTAATCACAATGGTGTTTATTAGGAATTAACATAGACGCAACATAGTCCCTTTTCCTGCTGGGTTTATATGCATGTGTGTAGCGTGTCATTGGCAAACCTTGATCGGATTGCTGCCCATTTGAATCTCATGTACAGGTAAACGAGGTACCGTTATTACCGTTTTTCGTATTGATAAATGTCGGAAAATTTTCCCTTCAATATTTCATCAAGCTTCAATAATAAAAGATAAATTAAATCCACCTATATAGTTAGATATATCTATATGTAAGTAATATACTAATATGGCTTTGTAGGATGCATAAATGGAAAACGTACGCAAGGCACGGTCTGTGTCACTGTGGGTGTGGTCCCACGCCGAAACTGCTATTGCTAAATTATGAAAATAATGATTATGAATAGGGATAGCGCGTATACAGCACCGTCTTTATAACTGAAAATTACCGGGTATTAAGAATCAATGGGGAGTTCCAGGAACAATTAAAAGCTGTATACCTTGGACACATCCCAGTATATGGAGATATATACGCTGTATTAAGTGTACCTCATAATTCGTTTTAACATTACTTGCCCATTATTGAGTTTGTTGTGGGCGTTGTAACAAAAGCAAAATAATCCTTATATAAAACCTCAAATTCTTATAATAATATGTATTTTGGGTATAAAGAAAGTTTTCAAAACATATACATATATGTCAGACATGTGACACTGAGGAACAATGAGAAATGTATAGCCGTAATGCAAATCCAGTCATTTTCTTCCGTCACAAGGGTCGTCTTTGCGTCACAATCAGCCAGAAGAAAGGCATATCTCTATGGCTTATTTTTACGGAGTCGGGCGTGTGCTGCTACCAAAAATAGTCTTAAGTTTCTGGCACATTTGTGACAGAACAAAAGGGAATGACATGGTGGAGCCGGAATATCCCCCGGAGAAATCGGTTTCACCAGCCAAGAAGTCAAATAACAGCCGGACTAGCAAAATGTTCAGTCACAAGGAATTGAAGCTTTCCATAAGTTTTTATGGAGTTCTTTCTCGCTATAGAATCTTGCCGATCAACGTTCAGACAGAGCACAGCATTTGTAGGTCTCGGAGGAAAAACGAGATCTGGCTCTGGCTTGGGGTGCAAATTTTTCATATGATTTTTGTAAATGCAAGATTCCTCCAAACCGTGGGATTACCCGAGGTTTCACTGGTGGAGAAAATTTTCCATGGACATTACGCTCTCGCTATTACGGTCATAAATTTCTATTCCTACCAATGGTTTCTCAATTGGCCGGATATCACCACAGCACTTTTTGAGTGGATTTATTTCCGAGCTAATTCAGGTTTGGCAGAAGCACAAATTTTTGTCTATACAACAATGTTGCTTTCCTAAAAAAAATATAACCCAAAATGTGTTCACATACGCACTGTTCTAATTTAAAAAGGAAGTGCATTTATGGTATGAGTAAATTACATACGAAAATTTAATACACAAAAAGATCAATCAGACTGATACGCAAATTTTCAACAGGAGAGAGCAGCGAATTTGCCAAGGAAACGCCGAGAAAAATTTCTCAATTCAACTCGATGGAGATAGATTTCTTGTTGGCTCCCGTTTCCATTGCGCCGGTCGCCTTTGCGAACATCCCAGCGATAGTGCAGGAGCCGGATTCGCCCTTTTGTGTTTTCTCCGCTTTGCCCCAGTCCTGGAAATGTCCGGTCATATTCTGGACATTACTGGCCTACGAAACGCTCATTTGCCTTCTGTGGTACAGCGTCCTGGTATTTACTATTCAATTCAACACACTTTTGTTCATGCGGATCAACTTTGAACTAAACCAACTTCTTTCCTTGTAAGAGCGTAGCTATACAGGCAAATTTTAACCCCGGAAAATATCCCCGTATTTGAAAAAATATATAAATGGTATGCATTTTATAGGAGCAAAAGCAGCTCGTTCTTGGATCAAACACTACAAAAACTACACAGGATGGTGGTCACTATCAAGTTGGTCAACACTCTCGGTCGATTTGTCTTCTTTGTCCAAAAGACATTGTGGCTCACTATTGCTATCGGGGCACTTTTTTTCGGCATCCGGATGTGGGAGCAGGAACGGATTCTCGGAATTTTGTTTATTTACGTCGGAATCCTCGCCAACAAATTTTTTGTCAACGTCTTCTCCCAAGCCTTTGCCGTCCCGGCCAAGATTCGAGGGACCAAAAAACATTTAAATACTCGGATTTGGGCGCAAAAAAACGCTAACAAGTGTCTCAAAAAACGGAAAGTTGAGTTGGGGCTTCAGAAGACCATCGCCGCCCTTCCGGATGTTGGTATAAAAGTGGGGGATTTTCACAGCTTTGGCCGGGTCAGCGTCCCTGACTTCATTCACTTTGTACTTAACAGATTGGGTAGGCTTCTCATAGCATTTCGGTGAGTCGGAGTCACTCCATTTTTCTGGAAGTATAAAAACCATAATTTTGTTGTTGCAAAAAGCAATTTCTCCGCCCACGACGCATATACTGTTATAAAAAACTTTTGCCGAATTGATAATACAAATACTATTCCACAACATTGAACTGGCGAAACCCTGTCTTTTCCTCATTGTCACAACATATAATTCGAAATTCCAGGCAACCGTAACGACTATAACGACCATTTAATAAACATGCTACAATGTATAATCATGTCAGAAATCATTGACAAACTATTGCAAAAACATTAATTGTATGGGTTTACGCAAAATATAAAATACTTCCTCGTTTTCTCACAAAATAAATACACAAATGCTTGTTCCAACCCAAAATGCCCAACCCACGACGAACACTTAGATGAAAAGTGATGATCAAAATGACGACGTTACTCAATCGTCTACGACGAACATGTACGGACGCATATGTGTGTAAGACAACCTTTAGTAAATACAAATTTTTCTTAAAAGTTTCCTCCCGTAAATACTAGTCAGCTTTAATCTACTTCTATGTAGTAAATAAACTGTAACCAGGCAGGAAAACATGGTATCCCAAACAGTACTGACATTTTGCTTGTCCCTCTATACTTTGTACTTCAAGCTGAATATATACCCCTTCGAATGGAATGCGGACAAAAGCAGGATTCTTATTCAAAGGCAAAAGGGAAATCTCGTTCTGAATAGGGCCCTGTTTCTTTTCCTGTTCCTCCAAGTCATTGTTGTTGGGGGACGCCTTATCCACGGGTTCTGGGCTGGAGAAAAAGGTCACATGTTTTATAGGGTCCTCCATATCCTCTACTTCACCGGGATTACTCTGGCCACATTCGACGCGTACCAGTTTTTTCTGAAGATTCCGGAAACGACGGTGACGCTATTCAACTTGCTCTTCCTTCCCAACTCCGATGGTATTATTCCAGATTTAGTTTTTAAAGGTAAATCACAATTATCCAACGGTGGATGGTGTGGATTATCTCCGTTTTTATCATTTTAAAGCACAACCCGGAACAGCGGAATGGAAAATATCGCGGAAATTTGCACATCTCTCTATCATTGATTGGGTGGTGCTTAGTACACCTGGAAGTCTTTACGGCATCACTACCGTCTATGTTTTGACCTTCCTGTACAATCATAATATTTCCTACTTCGTCTACTCCGCACTTCCGGTGACTTGGCAAAATCCTTGGACACTGGTTCTGGACATTATTTACGAGATAGCGCAGTGTTGCGTCTGGTGGAGCTATCCCGTGGTCGTGGCGCAGTTTGTCCTAATTCTTCTGGAGAGACTCAACCAGGATTTGAAGCAATGCATTCAGAGGTAATTTATCTAATAAATGAAACAAATAAACTACAATTTAATTAAATAAATAAAAGATATATTTAGTATTTGACTTATTAACTAATTTTACCGGGAATAACGCAAAGGCCAAGCACAAAGAGGGAAATATCGGAGACCCAGAAGAAAATTAGGAATCTGGAGGTGGTCATCAAGCTGTCAAATGCCCTCTGCAGGTACATCTGCTTCTGGTTGAAAACCGTTTGCCTTGGAGCGGCCGTTTGTAACGGGTACATGAGTATCCGGGTAATGAAGAATCACCCGATGTTCGGGTCATTCTCCTTGTACTCTGCCCTCATATGTCCCTTCATGTATGTGGCCATGTTCTCTAAAGCATTTGCCATTCCGTTGACCATTAGGGAAAGCAAGCGTCAAATGGGATTAGGCTTATTGGGACTCCAGTCCGCGGGTGAGTCCCTTGGAAGAATTGGTGCATCTTCTGGGGAAGTTAAGCTCTTGAAAAAGATTGGACTGTCCATTTCCTGCATCGGGATCCAAGTTGGGGATTTTCATACTTTTGATCGCATGAGCGTCCCCGCTTTCTTCGACTTTGTTTTGTCCAACGTCGTCGGGCTTCTTGCCGTTGTATAGTTTGCACATGGTTATTTGTAGTTCCAAACATTACAATGATTTTACCGGTGCTTTTGATATTTTAATGAAGTATGATGTCCATGTTTGTATAGTTTTAATCGAATTTGAAACACGTTTTCACACAAACATCATCTCTCTTATATACCTACATAGAAAGAGGAAAAACATACTTTTATAAATAAATTTATTTTACGTTTATTGAAAAATAAAACGACTAACATGTCGACAAATTCAAGCACATTTTAACATTAGCAACTACAATTATGATGTTCAGTACAATACAATTCTTTATCACAACTCATAAGTAAGGTTAATTTTCTACATCCTACCTGGTTTTTGTTGGAATACTGAATTCGTTAACACATACACGACTTCCCCGTATGGGCTTCATAGGTAAATACATTTTTTTAAGAATAAACTTACAAAACACCAAGAGTAATAGTTATTAATTCGAAAAAAACACTAAGAGTATAATATAGTTATTAATTCGAAAAAAACGCTAAGAGTATAATATAGTTATTAATTCGAAAAAAACACTAAAAGTAATAGTTATCAACTCGAAAAAAAAGCAGCTCAAAAGAAAAATTATACTAATTAGGTTCCTACAAGGTATGTACCAACTAAAATATAAAAACATTCAAAAATGTAGTAAAATCTTCGCATTGATTGCAAGCTCTCTAAAGTAATTACAGAAACATTCTCCAGAACAGTTCCATGAGAA
>JAQGBT010005099.1:0-15015 GCA_034698585.1 Disparrhopalites patrizii
TCTTCTCATTTTCTTTCTCTCTCTTTTCTTCTCATTTTCTTTCTCTCTCTTTTCTTCTCATTTTCTTTCTCTCTCTTTTCTTCTCATTTTCTTTCTCTCTCTTATTTTTTTGTTCTCTTTCTATCTCTTATTAGCCCTCTCAATTTCAATCTCGATATTTGCGTCTCCTTGTGTTCCTCTCTTTCACTCTCGTTTTTCTTCCCTCTTAATCTCTCTTACTTCCGTCATCCTGAACTGATGCTTTGGCAGCAAACCCTTCCTTTACCATGATTCTTACTGGGGTTTCCGTATTTTCATCTTATAGTAAAAGTCACTACACTCCCGAGTGGGTACACACAAAGTATATTTCTTTACCTGATGCACTTTTCATGAGATAACACTGTTGAAAAAGAAAGTTATGTATATATTTTTTGCACCCAATGTAAACAGTTGGGTCCTCCACCTCTCGTACTTTCCCTTGCAAAAGACTTAGCTCCCATGTCTCCCGTCTTTTTTGCTGGAGCATATTTTAAATGAAAGGGAAAAGGGGACACATATGATCTGCTTTCTCCATCCATTTCCTTAACAATTTTTTTTGTCATTTCTCTCGTATTTGTCCTTTTCCCCTTCTCCGCTCTGTAAACTCTCGTTCCTTTTGCTTTCTTTTGGGAAATTTCTCCCCCATTTCTCTTTTCCCGTTTTTTCCCCACACCGGTTCAATTCTCTCTCGTTCTTACTCCTTTCTGGTCTCTGGAATCCTCTCTGTTTCCCTTTCCTGTTTTTGTAATTTCTCTCCATTCTCTGCTGTCTTGTCTTTGAGGAACTGGCTAGGAGATGTGGACAGGATTTGTACCCTTATTCTTAGATATTATTCCTATTCTCTTTTTCAGTTCAACGGACATTTGATGGGACCATTGTCCCTTTTTTTGGGGGGATTCCCACCTCCTCTATCTCCTTGTTGAGGTGCTTACCCTTTAGCTAACCCTTTCATTTCCCCTGTATGGGAATGTTGGTCTCTCCCTTTTTCTCAAGACTGCCTCCCACACTCTTCTGCCCTTTGCCTCCCCCACTGGTCTTTGACCACCTAATGAATTCGTTTGAATTCCTTACAATCCACCATTCCTGTCTCGTACGTAGTTATGGTCAAATCCTTTCTCTGGTGGTCCAGTTTTCTCCTTTTTTGTATTTCCTTATGCTCCGGGTATACGGTGTGTATACATTTAAAAAGTGTATTTGCAGAGAGGAAAAATCCCCTCCCACATTAGGCTCCCTTGTGCGTGATGTTGAGGGAAGATAGGAAATATTATATAATTTCCTTACCGCTTGATATATATTTTAACCCTTTGGGCTCCACTCTCTTGATTCCTCTCATTGTCAGGCTCTTTTCCTTTCTCTTTCTTTTCTGTCACTTCCTTGCTTTTTTTTCTCTTGGTCCAATTCTTTCCCTAACTTTCTCCGCACTCTCTTTGCCTTCTCTCTGGGTTGAAATATTCCCCAACTTTCTCTCTTATTTTATTCCCTCAGTATTTCTACTACCTTTTCTCTCTATCTCTAAATACCTTTTGTTATCTCATCCCTTTTCTCCCTCCCTTTCTCTAATTTCCTCTCATTTAAATGTCTTTGTTTCTCATGAAATTTCCCGCCTTCCTTTTTTTTTGGTTGCTCTCACCCTCCTTTTGGTCTTTCTCCATTTATATAATCAACTTTAAAAAAAAACCATGGCCCCGGAAAACAAAAGCAAGTTAGCATTACACAAGTTTGTGGGGGGGGGGGGTGAAGGTAAGGGAAAATACATAGAGCGGGGAGTCGTTTTGGTGGTGAAATAAAATTGAATACTTTCCCGTCGGTTATGGGATTTGCTCACAGTTGAGTGCTCATAGGAGATGATTACACTTGGACGTATATGTGTAATATATATGTGTCTATGTACGTACATATGTATATGTGTAGAGAAGGATAAATAGTTTATCCACCCCAAAACGAGACATATTCCAGTCTGAAAGCACACACACTATTTGGGTCTGAGGCTAACACCAGGGACATGAGCGGGAAATGGGAAACCAAGGCCTCGTAGCTCCATTTTTCGGAGCTACCTGTTCTCTCCACAGGATTCTTGTTTTTTTTAACGGGTCTAAAAATGACTATTTTGTACGTGTATGTACGCCTCTCCTACTGTTGTTGATTTTATTTCACTCCCAATAATGTCCTTTCAAGGGTCTAATGTGAGAAGGGAGACAAAGAGGCAATTTTATACAGTCATACTGGTTGGTTAGTGGGATCATCATGAAAATTTCATTTCCTTTTCTACATACTGTAGATACTACCATGGTAAACCACACCTGCGGGGAAGCATCCAAAAGAATGGAGAAAGTGGGTAATATGTCTCCTAACCGAAATTGCATCCAATATTCCCTTCTTTTTTGTAGGTAAATTGTGATTTGTGAGCCGGGGACAAATTGGTTGTGAGCAGCGACTCGTAAATGTAAAATGTTCTATGTATTTCCTTCCGTCTGCACGGGGGGGGGATCTTATGGGCAAAAGTATGATGGAACACCTGTTTTTGTTGCAAAAGATGACGATGGTGATGGTAACGGCTGGAGGCGGAGGAGGAAATAAGACGGAGATAAATGTCGAGGTACGAGGGGGACGTTCTCCCTGTTTACATTTGATTCCAACCCTTTTATTCCCGGTTTTCTCCCTCCTCCACTTTTCCACATCCCATTTGAGTCGGAGGCCGCCTGAGCGTGATTAAATTATTTTGCTAAGTGACGACGTTTCCTCCACAAACCCTGTGATCACGTTTCATATACATATATCGTCCATGTCGGAAATTCCCTGTGGTGGCAAAGGCATGCACGTATAGATATATATTTTTTATTTGTATTTGAGCAACTCACTACTACTATTGCCCCCCTCAAATACTCACCAGGACCAGAGGAAATCTCTTTTGCGGTTTCGTGTGAAATGTAATACTGTCGATAATCGCCTTGATTGTTCCCTCAGTGTACACTCGGAGGTTATGGGAAGCTGTGTGGGAAGTAATGGAAAAGTTGCCAAATCTCCGGCTCTCTCATAATGCTTTCCTCTCTCCAACCGGCAACAAAACAACCACAATGCAAAAGGGCTCTTGTCGGTTCCCCTTTCATATGTCCACCAATGTGGGATGTAAATTAATTGATTCTAGACTGTCGGCAAATTCAGATGGAACATTATGTCCATATTTAGACATTTTTTAAACTTATATCTTCAAAAGGATCCACTCTGAACCCTAGGCACGTCCCGTGATTGATGGTAAAATGCTACGGGTTATTATTTTTACTCCATGAATATCAATGTGGTCTATCTTGTGTTTATCTGATTTAAAAAAAAATTGGTAACCTTTTCTTGATTTCCAGTTCAAGATTGCCGTGTAATTCTCAAAGAGCATAATATCAATAGGAGGCGAACGTAGCTGGCTAAGAATTTTTAGAGAGAAAAATCCCAAAATCCCTGTATGTACGTGTTTACCAGCAAAGTGAACATCCGCGCCGGAGGACAGATTGAAAAGGGATTAAAACAAATGTGGTCTAATTGGATACAAATAAGAGAAAAAAGGAGAAGAGGAAATGGGAAATTGATACTTTTTTTGGGGGGTTGGAAGAGGGATTTTTGAGGACAAAGGGAAGACATAAAAGTTCCGGGGAAGGAGAGAAAGAGGGAGATATGTAGCTGGAAAGGAGGAGATATTGGACTCTAATTAAATACTTGCAATGGTTACGAAGTCCTACTTCTCCCTTTTTGTCCTCTTCTTCCTTCTCTCCCCCCGAGAAAAATCCTTTTGTGGATTTGTAAAAACCCTCCACCCCTCCCCCTGCACCGAAGAATATAAAGTAAGCCACAACGTTAGCCGAATAACCCTCATAGAAGAGGTTCTTTCAAAGTGTCATAGCCTTTTGTGCCTCACATGTGGAAAGTCCATTGTTGGGTGTTTGGAATAAGAAGAAAAGGGTAAAAAAAAGTGAAAGCTTTTGGAAAGCAGGAGGAGAGATGCTATTACTTTTCATACATTCCTTCCTTCCACTTCCCTGCCGCTTCCGCGGTGAGGCACTGCCGAAACTTTTAGAGAGAGAGAGAGATACAGGGACTACTGGTCCCTGTATCTACTGGGGGTGGTGACATTGCCGCCAAGGCCTTTTAACATGGCATATGTGGAGGGGACCAATATTCGTAATTGTTGGGACATACGTTGTAATAGGAGGAGAAGGAACGCGGATGAGAGAAGTGGTTCAATATATGGAAGACACGACAGGGAAAAAATCCATTCGTAAATGTATTTGCTTCAAATATGGTGAACTCTCACTCCTATACTATTATATTACAGCATATACATGTATACATATGGTCTTTGTGTCCGTGGGGGAGGGAGGGGGTTATTTCACGCTTCATTTCCTCTCTTAGCAAAAGCAAGTGCTTCCAGTAATAGTCATGACGGCAGCGGAACTCTCTCTCTCTTCTCTCTCTTTCTCTCTACCTTTCACTCTCTTTTTCTCTCTCTCTTTCTCTCTCCATTCTTGCTCTCTCTTTCTCTCTCCCTTCTTGCTCTCCCTTTCTCTCTCTACCTTTCACTCCTTCTTTCTATCTCTTCTGGCTTTCTTATCTCTCATTCTACTCCTCTCTCTCTCTCTCTCATTCATTCTCTCTTCTATTTCTTTCTCTCTCATTCTATTCCTCTCGCTCTCTTGTCTCTCATTCTCTTTTTCTCTCTTCTTCCTCCCCCCTCTCTGTCTCCTCACTCTGTATTTCTCTTCAAAACTCTCTTCTTCTCTTCCCATATCACTCTTATTCTATCTCCTTGCAGGTAACTCTCCTACATTGTCTCCTTCTTCTTGTGCTTTCTTTTTAGCTCTGTCTTTTTCCCGGTTTCGCCTTATCTTTTTCACATTAGTCGCTAGATATATTTTTCTTACACTTTGTTTTCTCCCTTCCAATTCTTTATCTTCCTGGCAATCCTCTGTCCGGACTTTTTCCTCCGTTTTTTGTTTCATTTTTGTCTCTCCTTTCTCCATTTTGGTTTATTTTCTTCTCTGCTTTCTCCCTTTTGTATATATTCATCTCTGCTTTCTCTCGTCTTTTATTTTTCTCTCGCCTTTTCCCGTTTTGTTTTGTTTTCCTCTCTCCTTTCTCTCGTTTGTTCTATTTTCTACTCCATTCCCTTTTACTCTCCTCGTTTCTCGTCTCTCCATTCTTAATCTATCTCTCCTCTCTCCTTTTCTTTATGCTACTTTTGACTTTCCCAGTTCTCGTTTTCTCTCCTTATTCCTCTGCCCATTTTCTCTCTCCCTTATTCCGTCTACCCTCATCCTTTGGCCTTTCTCTCTCCCTGTCTGACTACCCCTTGCCATAGAAGCAGTGTGGACACTCAGGGACTTTTTTTTATGCATAAACATCTACGGATGCATAGGTGTATACATAATGTGCACAAAAATGTGTAGGTGCTGTGGAAAGCCTTCACCAGGAGAATGTGGTCTAGCTGGAAAAAAATTTATTCACTTCACATGCATAAATGGATTCCTGCGTGATAAAATTTACTAAAAGCAAAGAGAGAAGGAATTGTACGTAGTCTTTGGGAGAAGGAGGCGACAATAAGGAGAAATGTTCAAGACTTTGGTGTACTGTCGTTGATACTTTGGTGTACATACATAAGTATGAAGGCACACTCTAATACCACCACCTTCATCCACTTCCTCCTCCTCCTCCACCTCCTCCTTCAGGCTCTATTGACGATGGCCGAAGAGGCAGTTGGAAGAAGAAAGGGAGTACATAGTCATTGTAATAGTACGTAGAAGTGTTGAAGGTCCAAACAATTCCCTTTTCTTCCCCCATCCTTTATGCTTTCACCAGTATTACATTGGGATGTGCAGGAAGGAATAATGGGGGGAAATTGAAACGTGGAGAAAGCAAGTGAATTTTTTCTTTCCCCTTTTTTTAAGTCCTCCAAACACTGGCTGGATGTCCAAGTGCCTTGGTAAGGAATGAGGGAAGGGGAGAACCCCTCGGTTTTATAAAATTGAATGAGCCTTGTGTGAGTAGCATATGTTATGCGTGGAGGACTTTTTAAGGGGTGAGAGACATATGCATGTACGTGGGTATTGAAGTAAAGAACGAGGGAGCTGGAAAAGATGACCTTAGAAAGCATGAAGACATTCCAGAAAGCCACAAAAGACGTTGTCGTTAGTGAGTTCACACATTCATACTCTGGTCCGTATGATTGTAGGGGGAAAAAAGGGAAAGAGGAAGGGAAGAAGTTGAGAATGGAGATAAGTGAGTCGTCCTGGATCTGCTCCCATTCTCCCTCTTGTCCCTTAATGAATTCAAATACTAACTGGGGAATTTAATTCCGTCTCATTCCTTATTTCTTAGGCTCTTTTTTTGGAGTTCCCTTTGTTACCATTATGTAGAGTCTTTACAACTAACGTTACCTCGCTTTTTCTCTCTCATCACACTCTCCCTCTTTCTCTTCTTTGATCTTTCTCTCCTACTTTTTGCTCTATCTTTTGCTGTCTCTTTTTCAAGCTTTCTTACTCATTTGAATCTTCTCTCCACTTACCGCTTTCACCTCTTCTCGCTCTCTCACACCTTTCTTGATATTGTTCGACTTTATACTCTTTTCTATTTGCTGCTTTCTCAAACTGTCTCTGTTAATTTTTATTTGTGGCTTTTTTATCTGAATTTCGCTGTCTCTTTCCCCCTCTTTTCCTCTATCTTTATCTCTCTTGTATTTTCTTTCTCCACATTTCATTTTTTATCTTTCTCTTGGTATTTTCAGTTCCATCTGTATATCTTTATTTCTTGCTATAACCGTTTCTTGCTTATTCTTGTTGTATCTCTCCTTATCTTTTTGCCGCATTTCTCTCTTTCTCTTTCTTGTTTTATCTTTTTATCTCCCTGGTTCTATCGCTTTCTCTTTCTATTCCCACGTCATTTTCATTTTCCCTCTTTTTCCTCCTTTTCCCATTTCTCCATCAATTTTCTTCATTTAACCTTCATTTATCTACTTATCTTTTTATCCACGTTCTTAATTATCTATCTATATCACTTCCCTTTCCCCATCTATCACGTATTGCTTTCTTCGTTTGTCTCCCGTTATCTCCG
Organism: Disparrhopalites patrizii; assembly: GCA_034698585.1. NCBI lineage: Eukaryota > Metazoa > Arthropoda > Collembola > Symphypleona > Sminthuridae > Disparrhopalites > Disparrhopalites patrizii. Next base: position 7,111 of record JAQGBT010005099.1, read on the forward strand.
TTTCGCTGCGCATCTCATTTGTTTCTCTCAATATCGTATACTTTCTTCAATTTTCCGTTAACTTTCTCCCTCTTCCGAGATCTAGTTTTTGCTTTCTCTCTCCAGTAACATCCTCTGTCTCCCTTTTGCTTTTCATTCGACCTCATCCACCCTCCCTACTCCGGCTTTCTTCATTACTTTCACATTTGCCACGAACCTTGAGTTTTCCCTCTCCTTCCCCATTACCAGCTAATAGACTAACATTTCAATAAAACCTATTCACTGGAGCAATTAGCTTCATCCACATTCCATGGCCCTCTCTTCCCTCCCCTCCCCTTCCGCCTTTTCTTCCCCTCCTCAAATGAATTCCTTTTTCCTTGGTCACTCCAGTGGAGTACTTTCTCCTTTCCTCGTCATAAACGAGATAATTAACCTCACGGTGAGTCCTTTGACTCCAACTCGCTCAGTACAATTTAATGGGAATTGCATGCTTCATCGTAGTGTAACTCAGCCCCTAAAATGAGGGGAGGTTTGAGTGAGGGAGCAGTAAGGGGAAAAAAACTCTGGGAGTAGCCCGTCCTTTCCCTCCGTCTCACTCTCTAATAATTTTTATGTCCTTAGTCATTCACTTAAAGTCACGTTTTCACAACTTGTATATATGTATAGCTATATACATACGCATATGACACAGTCACCACTCATTTGCTTTTAACAACTATCTCCAAAGAATCCCTGAAAGGTCTTGGAATTTAATTTTTGTATGTATGAATAACCCATATTATCCCATGGATATAACCCTATGTGACCATGGGGCTTTTCTCGCATTTGGGTAATAGTAAAAGTGAAATAATAGTGAAAATACCCTCCTTTTTACGGTAATGGTACCAATAGCACCCGAGCACGGAAATACGTGTATTCCACCCCATTACGTCACACGATGGAAGAATGATTTCCTTGGAGGGAAGTAACACATAAAGGGGAATGAGGGGCTAAATGAATGAATAAAGTCCCTTGAATGCATGGGGAGGTCCCGAAATTATTACTGTTATCCCTATGATATCGAGTAATGTATATACTATGTAGATACGCAATCTCTCAGTATCATGGAGTGTCCCAGCTGGAGAATAATGAACGTATGAATAAGGGAAAGCAACTTGTTGGTCTTTTCAGGGCAAAGTATTCTCCCCGGGTTATTTATAAGAACGGTGAAGAATTAGTTTTAATTAAAGGGAAAACAAAGTGGGAAGCTTGGTGGTTTAGCTTCGGGGACAAAATAAAGCTCAACACGCAAGCATGTGATTTCTGTTGCTTGAAGTTCCTCCATGATATATTTACATGCGATGTGGTCTGTGCACTATATGGAGCTACAGTGTTTCAGCTTGAAATGCACACATGTATTATAGATATAATGTATATGAAGTTTTAGAATCAATTACGAAATTAACTGGAGTAAGAAATTAATTAAATTGTTATTTTTTCCTCATTTTCATGGAGGTTTTATTTTTGTGGACAGGCAAAGTTTTCGGATCCCTTCAGGCTTAGTATATGTACTTAATAGGATTTAAATAAATATATATAAACAATTTACATGTTCTCTCTTTTCCACATCTGTAATACATTAAGGCTTAAAAACTAAATGTGGTATGCACACGTGTATTTCTACTGTTCGAAGTAGGAGTTGTCCAGGAATTTCATGATTCTTATGCTTATGGATACGAGCAAACTTTAGGAGACAATGAACAAGAAGCAAGAAAAATGAGACGCAGAAACGACCCAAAAGACGAAAGGGAGAGGCAGAGGAAAAGCAGAATAGTAACTCAAGAGGCGTGATGAATGTGCGTAGTTGCAGACTATTTTCACCCTGTTGATTCTGGCAGTAAGCTTTTTATGGCTTAGAAAGAAAGAGAATGTGAACCAAGTTGGAAAGAAGACGTGGGAGAGAAAAACCATCAGAACAGGCAGAGTACCTTGGATATTGAGGGGAGGAGGGGCATGACAAAAAGAAATAGTCAACAATACGACAAAGAAATAATATAGTCACAAATGGAAAAAGGAAGGCGAGGAGAGAAAGATAAGAATTTAAATAAAAATCCGTTAGGGAAAAGAAAGCAAGGTAAGCGAATGCAGTACAGGGAGACAAATCAAGAAAGGAGCAGCAAAAATTTGGACAAAAACAAGAGAAAGTGAAGATACAAAAGTCAACAAAGTGACACGACAAAGACAAGAGAAAGAAAAAAATGCGAGGCCGAGAAGACGAAAGACGAGGAACAAATTGAATTCAAAAATGGAAGAGAGACAGGGAGAAAGTGAAGAAAGAAGGGATAGAAACTGGAAAAAGTACAGAGAAACCAAATAAAGCAGTTAAAGAGAGAAAAGAGAAAGTAGAGAGAGTGACAATTACAATAAAAAAATAAACGAGGAGTGGATGAAAGAAGTGAAAGAAAGAAACGAAAAGCGACAGAGAAAATCGTGGTGAAAATGGAGAAAGTCACAAGCAAAACGGACCGAAAATCTAGAAAAAAGTGAAAGCAAGAAACAAAGGGATATTGAAGAAAGCAATAGAAAAGAGGGGAAACGAGGAGAACGCTTAAACAAGAAAGGAAGGTATACAGGATGGACGAAAAACGAGGAGAAACTGAATTAAATGAAGGAAGAGAGATACGAAACAAAAGGCGAAGAAAAAATGAATTGAATAAAGGGAGAGGGAAAAAATGAATTGGATAAAGGGAGAGAGTCAGGAAAAAATGAAAATAGAGAAAGTGACAAATCAAATAATGAAAAAATAAGTGAATAAGTGTACTGAAAAATCTACAGGGACAGTTCCAGTTAGAACTTGAAATCCGGAGGACTAAAAATGATAAATGCTAGGAGACACACGAAATGATGTGGAGAAAAAGGGAGAAGAAGAGATCTGTGAATGTGAAAGGCTTGTGCAACTTCAGTTGAAGAGTAGAGCCCTCCCCCAGTAAATTTACACGATAAAACATGAAGGAATTGCATTATGTGGTTTTGTAGTAGTCCCACGGTTAATGTTAGGTAGCATTTTATTACAAGGAGAGTGAAAGCATTTGTGTAGGGGAGAAAATATATAGTGTTACCACACGACCCATGTATATAATGTATGTAAATATACCCCCTTCAGAAATTTACTGCCAACTGGTGAGGTGACGGAATTTTGTGGTAATATAACCTCCAGTACTAGAAACTCGTCGCCTCTGCTTCCACTAAAATTTATTATTTTGTTCAAACTTTATAAATCTCTTAGAGAACCAAAACACACAGGCGAGGCTATATATGAGCCTCTCCCTCTCCCTCTTTCTCTCTGTCTTCCCTCTCACGGTCTCTCTGATACACAACTCTGTTTTAGAAAGACAAGCACTTACCTCAACCTTCCACTCCCTTTTGTAATTGAGGGATTACTACAATTTTGAAAGGGAAAGCCCAGAGCGGTTTCACTCAACACATGTGTGTATGTATATGTATACACACCTATGTGCATAGATTCCATCCCACATTATTTTCTTGGAAAAGAAGAACAACGACTCCGTCCACTTACTTATTTCCACCAACTTTCTTTGGTTAAAGTGTGAGGCTGGGTAATTTTGGAGTTGGAGATCCCTCTCCTCTTATTCCCCGCTCAAACTATACCTATATTCCTCCTCTAGGATTTTAACATCCTCGTTGAAAATGCTTCCCTTTTGTCACCACAAAAAAAACGTCCCCCCACACCACAATGCCGAGGCATTTACCCTCTTGCCACTAAAGGCAAATGTTGTAAGTGGAAGTCTATACATGTATATAAATATAAAGACTGTAGCTTCAAAACGAGTTAAGTCCATTTGACAACGTTTTCCAGAGAGCTGAAAAAGCATACTTGCTTTCACCCTGCATTGTATTGGAGAATTTCGAGATTTGATTATTTGTAATTATTTCCTTCCAATCCTTTTACAATAATTCCTTCAGCCATTTAAATATATACGAAAGAAAACCTCCCGTGGGGTGCATTCATTTTATGAAGATTCATCAATTTTTCGAAAATGGACTTGAACCCGTTTGGAACTGTAGTCTTCATCTGTTTAATGTTCTCACTAAAGTTGGGCGAGTTTCCCCTGATTGTGCCTTGAGAGGATTGCAAAACCAAAGAGAGGAAGCCGAGGGGGGACACAAGCCACTCATGTCTGACAATTGTGGTTGCCACGTGAATATTTAGTCCCAGCTTTTAGTTACGCAGGCACAAGTCCGGGGAAACTTCATTTACGACGGTTTCTATTGTTAATAAGTACGTGGCACTCAAGGCAAAGCTTTCCCCTTCTCTTTAAGTCTCCAAAAAAAAAACCACGGAATTATAGTACCTGGATTGACAACAATGAGAATAAGGGAAGAGTCTTCCATAAACAATTTCTTAGAGACCACTCATAAGCCCAAAAAAGGGCCTTGGCCCAATGTACAAGTGCTAATGTCTGGAAGAAGGAGTGAAGTATGTAGATACTTAATTTCCAAGCGCATGTACCGCACTTTTATGGGGAGGAAATTTTATATCTATGAAGAAGTTGAAGTCGGGGAAAGTTTTATAGCCTTTCTATATACGTCTATATAGTCTGTATACGTGGCGAGAATACAGACCCATATGTACAGGGACTGTTACCCAAGACTTCTTTGTGGTCTTTTTCCCGGTGCCGCAAAAGCTTTCTTTAATTTCCCGTCCGGGAAAACTAATGACTGTTTGCTTAAGTCCGGATGAGAAAAAGTCTTCACTGTATCTTCTTCCCCGATTTTGATAGCCGTCTCTTCCTCTTCCTCACACGCTCTCTCTCTCGTCCCAAAAAAATGGCAAATCCACGGTAACCTTTATTTCATCATATTTTATGATTATTTTTGGCAGATGTACTTGCAAAAAAAAAAAAATCGAAACCCCCGCTTTCCGAATGTACATACATATGTATATGTATGGGATCAAAGGAGGGATTAATTTGGAGAAAGAAGAGGAAAGTAAATGTTGACCCAACCATGTGTCTTGCCTCATTTTTCCATTGTGCATTATTTCCCCCAATGTGCTCACATTTAGACGTGTACATACAAACATGTATACGTTTAAATACATATAAATACATATACATATATGCATAAGAATGGAAATGGAGCAATTTCAGGAGTCACATTAGGAGTGGATCTTGTTCAACATGACCAAATATGTTTTTTTTTTTATTTCTTTGAAGGATTACAAATGCATAGGATCATTTTTTTTCTTGGCCACGAACGTAATAAGTGTATTGAGTCGACATAAAATTCAATGAAAACCCCTTATGTATGACTCCCACACGTTAAAACTTATATACATATAGCCAGAGTATTTTATAAGGCTTCATTTATTCACAATCTGTGTCCCTCTATCTCCCTCTTTTACCCCAGTTCTTTCTAAGCTTGTCTAATTTCGGGGAAACGGAATCTTCAGAGGCGCAACGAAAACTAGGATAAGTGAAGACTTACTCATGCTTTTGATGCGGAGCTTTCTCTCTCTCTCTCTCTCCCTCAATTCCCTCCTTGATATTTCCCCTCCCCTCATGTCTTCCCCATCGTCTTCTCTACCCTCCCAATCCACATTTATATATACATGTGGACGTATTACATAATTATGTATGTAATACGTTCTAGAATCGAATAAAGTACTTGGGATTTGCTCTTTCAATGAAAGTTTGAACCCAATCTTTTCCTCTCCTATCTCTCTCTATCTTCTTTTTTTTGCCTCTCCTCTCTACCGTCCCTTTTTTTTCGTCCGTCGACCCACGTTCCAACCCCTCCACCGGAATTTCCCAAGAATTCAATTTTATAAATTGAGGAAGGAATTATTGCTACCTCCTTAGCGACCACATGTATGTGTTGGGATTGCATTTGATAGGAACATCCAAGGGGAAAGAATCCAGAAGAATTACTATATTGTTTTGATTAAGGTATCTACTATTTTTTTTTTCACAAATTAATGGTCTTCCTCCGTGTGAGAAGGGAAGGAGGAGGGAAGGTATGGGGAAAGCCTGGGAGGTGGGGAAAGATGGGGGAAAATAGGATCCTCCGGGTACAGGGAACTGACTAAACTTTTGTTTTCTTTTCTATGGATTAGAGGACGAGGAGAGAAAAGGATGTGGAATTCTTTTTTTCTCTCTCTCATGTACTGACGCCGTCGGGAGTAGTAGATTTAGATCCTACTGCTCTACTTTAGATCTACTCCCCCTCCTCGCCCCTTTTTTTTTGTGATACTGTAAGTAGCCTTTAACCTTGGCTATGATGGTGGTGGTACATTAAAGTAATGATACTCTTGATAATACCAGCTATAAGGAGGAAAGAGATGGGGTTATCCTCCCTTTTTTTCTTCTTCTTCTAAATTTTCTCTTTTTCTTAGCTCTTCCCTCACTATTCACGTAAATTAATTTCAGGGAAAGAAAACAAAAACAGTAGCCCGGGAGACTTCCTGGGAACGCATATAAATGGAACGGTGAATGAATGTTGTAATCGTGCAGTGTCCACTAACAATGAGTCAGATGGGAATAGTAAGTACACATGAGGGTTTTTATTTTGAATCAACACCGAAAAAAAAATCAACTCGTCCGAAATTGGCAAAAACAAATTTCTGTGTGTTAGAGAGATGTATAATTGATGTTTTGCCAATGCAAGTAATTAGACCGGGAATTGCCAAGAAATGTTCAAACTTCTCATAATTCAAAATCTTATACTGACGCCTACTATGGCGGGAAATCTGAAATTATAATTCCTGTTTTCCCAATGATAGCCAAACAAATCAGAAAATCAAACATTTGAAGACCAGCGTAGATAATTTAATTAAACCTTGATTATAGTCCTGAAATGTCTGAACGTAAATTTTGATTCTCCGCACCAAAACAAAAACAAACTCTATTTTAGGTATCTTCCCGAAACATAACAGCTGTAATTCGTCCACGAAACCGTAGGTTGGGCGTTGAGAAGAAGAATAGAAAGGAAAATAGAAAAAATGAATAAAGTAGAAGAGAATATGTAGAAACTCACGTTGGCCTTTCCTCCCTCGGGTAGCTCGCATTACGTGGCGGATATGAGGTAGGAGACGCGAAAAGGAGGAGTATGATGATGCTACGTAATATTCGGTAGGAGTAAGTAGGCGTCCCTATCCTCTCTGTGTAATCTGTAAGACGAGTGTGGGAGTTGATGTGTGTGTGTGTGATTACGATGTCATGTCAACCACGGCCAGCAGAAATGCCCTATAATAAAGGTATAACGGCCGGGTATTATTTCCACGGGGAAGGATTACGGATTTCCTCCGGCTGTATCCGGCAAAAGAATTAATAACTTCTCCCAACTTAATATACGCGGGACTTTCCCGGTTTCCAGAGTAAGAGAGGGCGGATTGGGACGACCAACAAGACACCCACTCCTGTATACGCCATCCCATAATTCCCCTCCATCTTCTCCATCAACCCAATTCGGGAAAATACGACCATGGTGGGACGAGTGAAAGAAAAGACTGGGAATTGGGGAAATTTCCCAACTTTCCCAATTTAGTACTACACCCACCCCCCCAAAAAAAAATTAGCTCACAATTCCCTATAGCTAATCAATACTTTGATGGGTCGTACAGTATATTTCCCCATTTTTTTGAAACCCTTACATCCTCGGAATCTCCTCTCAATCTTAATGAGAAGGGCCTTGAGAGCGAGAGGCCCACCGAAAATATTGGGTGAATGGAAGAATTGAGAGATTCTCAGGGAACCATTATAGACAGATTTTAAGGTAATTTGCCTTTTGATTAAGACAAGAATGAGACAGGGAGAGGAAGAAAGAGAGAGAAAGAGCGATGGGAAAGAGAGGGAGAAAGAGAGAGGGAAAGAGAGAGAGAGAAAGAGAGAGGGAAAGAGAAAGAGAGAAAGAGAGAGGGAAAGAGAA
>JAQGBT010005100.1:0-15013 GCA_034698585.1 Disparrhopalites patrizii
CCGGAAAATTTGTCGCACAATTTTTTAGCCCTGATACGATTTTCCTTGAAATGTTGTATAATTTTTTTCCCTGTCCAGCGCACAATTATTACCCTAGGAACATTTTGCTGTAAATTGGGCGTGAATAAGGCAGCGTTTGCATCCCTTAAATTCTTTGCTCAACGAATAAAATACTGTCACAGAAAGCTTCTAGATAGTCCTCTAGTACCTTAAAGCGTTTTGGGTAATCTCAACAAATTTCGGGGGAGGGGATAAATAGTCCTGATTTGAGCCTCAGATTATGTGGAAGGCCTACTTGGGTCTAGCCGCACGATGTAAGCTCAGTGTACATTAATAATTTTAGCCTATTTTCACAAAAAAAATTCCAAGAAATGCCAATTAGAGATGTCTCTTCCCGTTTGTTTGCATCTACCGCATTTGATGACCACGAAGGGAATTGGGGCTCCAGAGAAAATGCTAAATTTCTCTGTGAGCTCTTCAACTGGTGGATGCAGACGTCATTTTAAAACTGCTGGATGCCAGCTTAAGTATAGAATTTTCTATTTTCTATTAGCGATAGAAATTTTTTATGAACAATTTTTTTTAGAATAGCTTTTGACTTAAGAAATGATCTCGCCTTTAAGTTATGTATTTATTATTTATATTGCCCATACTTTCGAATGTTGAGTAAAATGCTGGTTGTTTAACTGTTTACCAGGATAAGAAGGACGATCATCTGCACTTGTGGCTGGTGCCAATTGCGCCATTATTGAAGCGATCACTGCAATGGAAGTCTAGTGTGGATCATGCAGAATTCTGGGCAGAAACTGCACCGAAACTGGCTACTAAGCTGCAGGAATCGTTGAATGAATCCAGCTATCAGATCGTCTGCAGTGCTGCTCTAATTAATTTGCTAGTAAGTTACAACCAGGAGAATCTTAAAACGCTTAATTAAAGACTTACCAGCAAAAAAACACTGCATTCATATCCTTCGTCAACGTTATCTAGTCCATTCAACTCAACAATTTGTTTTTAATAGCATATGTTGCAAAGTGTGCAAAGGTCGTCGGCTCCCCAACAATCCTGTAGTGTTGCTTCCGCTCGAGCTGGACCACCAAAACCAGTAGGAGAGTCCGTCCGTAAGAAAGTGAAGGATATCTTCCAAGAATATCTTTCCGTTCAGATTTCTGAAGACACTTTATATTGGACTAAGTCACGATTTCCTGGTGATAAAGTCCTCACTTTTGTTGACGAAATAAGCCGCGTGGTGGTTGAAATGGGTGAAGAACAAGAACAAGTTGGTGCGGGGAAGCTTATTAAGTTGCTCATTAAGAATAATTTGGTTCGACGTGATCAGGTAAGCTTGAAATGAATTTTGTACATTTATTTCATAGATGTGTAGTTAGGTAATCGATATGTGTATATACTGTAGTTCTATGTTAGCTACGTTTATTTAATTTATTTATTGCTGTATAGTGGAGGGATTGAACAAATTTTACCATTTTAAGTTTTAACTTATAGCTTAAGCATTGGCATTATTGGACATTATGGCATGTAAAATGAATTAGTTGCCCGTTATTTCGTTGGCCGAACAGCTTTTGGACGTGCTTGTCAAGGGAATTGTGCCTGATATTCCTGACATTCTCATTGTTACTCCGAAATTTTCCTTGTACATAGCTACGTTCATCCTCGAAGTCTTTGGAGAAGAGCCGAGTTTTGATTGGCTGCTGGAACTCGGCAACCCCTGGATAATGAAGACCATCAGGACACCCATGCAGAAATAATCACAGCCACCCGGAATCTGTTCAGACCGAAGAGGAATGAGCAGCACGTTAAAAATTTGTGGGCAAACACCAAGAAGAAGACCGATGCGATTCCGGAGGTATAGAATTATTTACATATTATGTAATTGAAATTATTTATTTTTTGTTAATTATTTATGTTTTTATTTTGTACCAAACACCAATTTATTCACATTTTTTGAACTCTGAGTTGCTCCTCTATAATCCGGAGTTCCGGAGTTCAATAGCTTGTCAATATCTCATTCTGTGATTACGTTCATTATTCGATACTTCTTTAAAATTTGTTTATAATGCAATCAAACGGAAGTTGGACCTCATAATATACCGGTGTGTTCAACGTTTTATTGACTGATTGTGAGACAGCAAAAAAATTCTGCACCCAATAATACTTTTCGTATATAGGTATGCAAAACTTATGCCTGAATTTTTGGCCACACTTCGTCAGATGATCGCCCCACAGCATTTTGCACTTTTTGGCTGGGGCACAAGGCACCACCAATAACCATTGGGTTTTTCTAGGCATGTAAAACGGAATAATGTGTATAGATTTCATTTTTTAATTATCCGGATTTTCGTCTCCGTTCGCCGGGAAAAAGCCAAAAACCGTGCTTTTTTCGCCGTTTAGCCTGGCGTTCGGCCGTTAATAAATGGATTTCCATGAAACTCGGCGAGAACATGCTAAATTAAATTGTCTATAGATCCAATTATTATTATTATTATTATTTATTATTATTCATTTATGTCTGACGGACATCGAAATCCAAAGATGACAGTGCTGGAATCCATGCGAAACATTGTCCAAAGCAACATTTCCTGGAATCACCTTCGCCTGGAGGCTGTTTTTAATTAAAATGTGACCAATTGGTTGGCTCTTTCAAACCTAAGAAATCGTTATTATATTTAAAATATGTATTATTATTATTTTATTATATTAACATTTAGGTACATAAGATTTATAAAATAGTTTAGATGTCGTGCAACGGTTCAACTGTTTTTATCGGGAATAAACCAGAAAATATTTTAAAACGTTTAATGATCGTTTCAAAAAAGATGATTCACCGACGCTTTTTTTTTTTTTTTTTTTACAAAACTTTGGACTTTGGATTTCAGAAGATTCCAAAATACGGGTTGCCTATTATAATATGAAAGGTTAAAAGTCGTACTGCGCACTTTCTATAAAGTTTTTTTTATGTACGCAGTTCCTTTTATTAATGTTTTGTTTAGCGAATCGGAAGTTATTCCCTCTTTTTTTTCGATTCAATTTCAATGTGTGTGAAGATCAAGAAAGTCTGAACTGTAAAAGTCCCTTCGTCGAACCATTAAAGTTTAGTGTAAAAATTGAAAATAAAATTTAAGCAATACGCCTGCGGTAATCGAAATCAATAGCTAATCAAAATTACAAGATAAGACAGAATATTTCGGTTTTTGGCTAAACTCTTTTATTGAAATGGAAAGGTACGTACATATCTATAATAACAAATGTCTTCATTGAGAATTATGTGAAGTTAACTATCTGGGAGAAATATTTCCATTATTTTCAGATGGCCGCAATATCCGTAAATTCTTCCCGATCAGATGAGAAAGAGATGACATCGATAGTGAAGGAGGCTCGGAGGATTTTGAATAAACTAAGCCCGGTGAATTTCGACAAATTGGGTGACCAGTTTATGGAGCTTAAGCTCCACGACCGACAGGATCAGATCTCTGATGTTGTCAAAGTCGTCCTGGAGAAGGCCCTGGAGGAACCGAATTCCTCTCCAGCTTACGCCAAAATGATGACCCACGTTTGGCTCCAGTACCAACAGACGGCGAAGACACTGCAAAAGGAGATTCTGGGTCAATGCCAAAAGGAATTCCTAACTCATCGGGATGAGGATGAAATCACTCAAAAGGTGAAGGAGATTACGGCGGCTCAAGATGGGAAGGAAAAAAGGGAGTTGGAACAGCAGCTGGAAGAATTCAGAAAGAAGAAGAGATTAAGAGGTGTGGGAAAAGTGAGATTCGTTGGAGAGCTCTTCAAACGAGACATGCTCGCACCCAAAATTATGGTTGAATGTGTTCAAACGCTCTTAGGTAATCTTTTCGATGGCATGAAGAGCTACTAATAATTAGTTTAGTATATTTAATAATAATTATTATTATTAATAAATGTAAGGATTCATACATACATATACACCATTTGCATTTTATAGCATTTTCAGTTGCAATTGTTAACATTTTTTACTGTCGTCACAGATAATGGTGATGAAGACAGCTACGAGTGCCTCTGTGAATTACTAACGTCGGTAGGTCAGGTGTTAGATTATTTCTTGAGTTATCAGGAGTTGCGAGTCCGCGAATGTAAAGAGAGGGGTCTGCCAATACCCACATTTGTTCCTGAAGCTAACTACATGGATAGAACTTTTAAGAAGCTGAAGAAGCTGTCAAAAACTAATTCTAAATTGTCCTCCAGAATACGCTTTGCTCTTCTTGTATGTTTATTATTTATTATTGTCCCTTTGTCTAACATAAACTATTGTTGATGATGTCAGGATGAGCTAAGGAAAGTGTGTTATTATATTGTAGGACCTTGTAGAATTGCGTGAGAACAAATGGATGCCAAGGAGGGATCCCAATGCTGGTGACACCATAGACGAAGTGCGTCAAAACGCAATCCGGGGGGAACAAAACGATAAAAGGCAAATCAGGGCCCTCCCTGAAAACAACCCAAGTTGTTTGACTAACCGTCGGCAGTCTCCACTGAATCAAAATAAATCCTCTCAGCGCAAGAAAAGCGAATGGGCAGTTCAGACAAAAAAGCCAAATCGATTTGCTCTGATTAAGACATCCACGGAACCCTCCAGTAGTCCCCTTCTAGCTCCTCCAGGAGTTGAGGGTTTTGGACAATCCTCGTTTAATCGTAACACAAATATTTTAAAACTACCTCCTAGATTCCAGCAGCAGCAGCAACCACAACAGCAAAGCCAAGGAGGCCTACGAAATAGATTTATGCCTTCCCTGGTGACTGGTGGCAACCGATTCGGTTTATTGTCTCAACATTCTTTGGAGTCTCCCAATGGTGAAGGACTAATGGGTGGTGGATCCAGCAATCTTGGTCACAATAGTAATAACACAGGAAATGTTTCCCCTTCCGCTCGAGATGTACCAACACAACCAGTTGGGGAGGACATGCACGAGAAAGTGAAGAATATCTTCCAAGAATACCTTTTGATTCAGAATTCTGGAGACATCTTATTCTGGATTAAGGAACAATTCCCTGGTGATAAATCCCTCACTGTTATTGACGAACTCAGTCGCTTGGTGGTTGGGTTGAAGACAGAGCATGAGGAAGTTGGTGCGGGGAAACTTATTAGATTGCTCATTAAAAATAATGTAGTTCGACGTGATCAGGTATACGCACTGAGTTTGTATTTATTATTGTTTATTATGCATTTGGTTCGTTCATATGACATATGTACATATATGTATACAAGATCTCCCACCTATACTGGTAGTTATGCAATGAGTTGTTTCGAACAGTACATTAGGTATTAGGTTTCGATTAAGTGTTGTGATTAGCAATATTCTCATAGGGCTTATTACTGTTACCTGTTAATGTGTAAATACTTAAATAAGTACTCATTTGCTTTCCTGAAATGTAGCTACCTCGCTTTTTAATTTGGTAAATGCAGGTTCTGGACGTGTTGGTAACGAGAGTTATGACTCAGATTCCGAACATTATCATGGAAACGCCAGTGTGGCCTTGGCCATGGCCACATTTGATCATATTCAATTTGGTCACATTCCTTTTGGCAGCGTTTGGCGAAGAATCAAGTTTGGATTGGCTCCTGGAGCTTACAATTACTCACCCATTGAATGACAGCGACTTGTCGGAAACTCATAGTGAGATAATCCGAGCAACCCTAAATCTGTTTAGATTTAAGACGAACGAAGAGCATGTGAAGAGTTTGTGGACGAATTCCAAGAAGAAGAACGCTGCGAATTTCAAAGTACATACATACATACTAGACATAATATAACATGATTATAAGTTAGTATAGTTTAAGTTTATTTATATTATTTATTGTCAGTATTGGCACTCGTGTATTCATGTATGTACTATATATGTACCAAAACTTGCCGTTTCGTTTTTGTCTCATCTTTAGTACTTTTATTGTAGGTGTTGCTACCGTGGTTAGATGAGAACGACTTTTGTAACTGAAATGGAGGAAGTACTGGACTATCAAACGTGACTTCCGGACTTTTTGAAGCTGATGTTTTCAATTTTTAATTGAAAGCACTAATGCCTTTGAATACCTTATAGTGCAACAGTAAATCGAGTAACTTGTTTAAGTATTGACTTGTTTCCACAGATAATTTCGAAATTTTTTAGGCGTCATGTGAGGAGAGGGTCATCCATTTACGAGATATACCTATTGCAATCTTATTTTACTGTACAGCACAATCCAGAATTTTTGGCGAAAAAGTTTGTATTTTGTATGAATTACATGTAATATGAATTAATTTTTGAGCAACTTGAATAACTTCATGAATATATTTTAATGCGTCGACAGCTTGACAGTTTGGTTTACTTCTTGGGGTCTATTGCTTGTACAAAAACTCAAGGTTTGAGTATTACTTAGGTTTGTAATTTTCAGCAATATAAACTGTTAGTTCTCAAGCAAATATAATACCATAGTGCATGCACTGCTTAAAAAATTCGTCATAAATGTTTTACAAAGAATACTTCTTCACATATTTTAAAACGCGTATAAAATTTCCTTTGCATAGTTTCATCTGTTTAAGATCTGTATTTCATTAACAACAATCAATTCCTTACTGATACCGTATTACACATAGCAAACTAACACACTGATCCCATTGGGTTTGGCTTGTTTTAACACTGAAAGAACCCGTGCATCTATCCAAGTAGAAATTCGATTATAAATTGTTTCGTAGGTTTTGTCATTTTTCGAGATGAATACAAGCAAAATTCGGATAGTGGAAGTAATAATAATAGAATGACTTTGTTCTCTATGTCTAAGCCTCCAACATCAATTAGAAACACGATTGTTAATAATTCATTTATATTGAAGGCCATTGTCAGTGGTCAGTCTTCATAATTACTCCACATGATTTTTGTAGCTCAGTATTTGCGATGTCTTAGCTCGATTGAATTTAGGTTTTGTGAAAATTGAACGGAGTTAAATAATGAATTGTACCTTTTTGCCATCTGGGAATGCTTTTGCAGCTTAAATCTCTGGGGAAAATGTTAAAATTGTAAATAAATGTATACAACAATATTATACAGGAACGGTATTCTTAGATTTAAAAGCGTTTCACATTGATCAACACACACACCCGAGATTAACATCCATGTAAAGCGGATATTTAATTAGCAGACAAGTAAAGGGATCCACAAGGTTTTGCGGGATTTCTTCTTTGGATTACTTTCTTCCTTTGGATTTGGAGAGGTTACGAAGTTGTCATCGGTACTATCCCCCGACTCTTCATGTAGCTTGTGAGCTGCGAAGGAATCTCCGCTAATACTTCCTGGGCTAATTTTAATTTGGCTACACGACCAACGGTCTCACTGTCAAAGCCGATGGCGTACTTGGTGCTGGTGGTGGATGGAGCCACTCGGGACACCCAGGAAATGGCATCTCGATATGGGACAAATTGTACTATGTCTCGGGAGGCCTCCCTTCCTCCGTAGGAAAGTCGAACAGTGTCTCCGTCTAAGACTTCCATGGCGTCGAAGTTGGCTGAGCCAACTCCAACGATTATGATTGACATTGGTAACGTCGAGGCATTAATTATTTCCTGCCAATCACAAAAATAATTGTAAACGAAATTTTCACCAAAAACTGCAAATATATACATATATCGTAACGAAATAAAAATGCGGGTACCTGTTTTGTTTCTTCCATGTCACCAATAATTCCATCTGTGATCATGAGTAGAACAAAATAATGTGTTCCTCTGGAATGACGGAGCGCCATGGACGCAACATCGCGAATAATAGGGGCAAAATGAGTGGGGCCGTACAACTGGATTTTTCGGAGACATTTTCTAAAGTATACAAAAGTAAAAATAATTACATTTTTTTATCGTGTACTGGAAGCAATCACAAAGACTTTAATAATGCCTTTTTTATTTTAGTGCTGTATTACCAGACATCAAGTAAGGGTAAGATCACGAAATAAAAACAGTGCCACAACGAACCTGTAACTTTTGAGTACACCGGCAATACCATCGCAAAAGGGGGAAGGATCCTTTAAATTAAGAGGAAATTTGTGAGACACTTCTCCTAATGGAGGAATTCTCGCACCAAATCCATAGGCAGGGAAAGCTTTACTCTGATTGTAATCTTGAATTATATCTCCCACAGCTTGAATAGCCTGCTCATAAGGATTTCCCAAGGGATTCCAATCAGTTCGGGCTCCCAAATAATGCAGAGATGTTGGATCATTTGGATCTCCATTTGATCCCGTCATGTCTATGGCAAAAGAGCAGTGAATCTGGGTGCCCCCTTGAACATAATCAAGGAATGTGTACAATGGCGAGATTTTGCACTTGAGTATCGACATCCAACTAGAGGTAAGCTGAAATAAATTATTGTCAAAAAAACATTAATAATTTTCATATGCGATTTACTTATTTATACCGGACATGTGAAACTACAACAAACCTGTCCGTTAGGTCCCGTCACTGGCAAACTTTCATTGGATTTCTTGGCACATGCCAGCAACCTATTAACATTTGTATATATGGATCCAATAGATGTATCATATCCCTGGAAGCCAAGACGAAAAAATTCTATCTTGAGGGCTCTCTCCTTATCCCCGTTACAAATTGTACTCATTGGCAATGAACATTCCCTCCACTCTGGACTCGGACCGGGGCTCGATGGACTTTTCCATACCAAAATGTATTTTCCTCCCTCATTGGACTTGGATATTGTGTAGTACACTCGGCAATAACAATAACCAAAACAACATGCTCCCATATCCATACCAGATAGTTGTAAGGTAATCTGACAAATTTAAGGAATAAACCCCTTATATTAAAACACTGAGAAATAGCATTATTAAACCAGGCAATTAAGGAAACAATTGAACTACTACCTCCTCCTTTAACGCCACCAGTTCCTCAGCAATGAGCGTCAAAATCCCCTGAGACTGAGATCTTCCTCGACTTGTGGCATATTTTTTATTCAAATCCTGCCTGAGAGGTAGATGGATTCCATGAAAACCTCCGGATACAATTCGTCCCAAAGTGCACTCAGCAAAGCCCAGGAGATCATGATCTTCCAAGTTGGAAGAGTCGCTATCAATATCATAGACCACGAACCTCAAGGGCTGCTCTTCTTCAAACCGGTAATCTAGTCTGATCTAAATGCACAAAAATATACCGAAAACAACATTTAAGTTTACTCTCGAGTTTTAACAAGTATATACAGAAGTAATTTCAATTTTACACAAACGTTTTTCCTCATGGACAAGCAATAAACAAATAATCCATATTATATCAACCAAACCGAATGTTTACCTTGGTGGTGAATTCCGGATTCAGATTATCCCAAATAACTTCCGTCCGCATGAACTCCTCCCATCGACCACTCACCCATGGTTGGGTGTATACCACACAAATCGGATCTGACCGAGACAAAATGTCCTTGTCCAACAGGTTCCTACAAACATATTATAAACATGTATACATTCAATTAGTTCTGCGTTTTTGTATGTTTTTTGTAATAAATGACAATTCATTTTAATTCTGAAGTCTACTATAGGTCTTTCTTAGCTAGCGTCAATGAGGTTGTAAGTAGACATAAACCCCTTTAACCTTAAATACCTGCAAATATATACGTATAACTATACCTTAACATTTAAATTACTAGCTAATACGTTCAAGATGTGCTATCTAAGCTCAAGAGATTTTGAAATAAAGACAACGCCAGAAAAAAAATTCAAAAGCACTGTACGAACATTGGAATTGAGACAACTAAGTCTTCCAACAAATTCTCCCAAACCAAGTATATGATCATAATTAGATAATTACTACCGGATATAATGTTCAAATTCAATAAAACAGAGGATTAAACAGAGAAAACTACTGTGGAACTTACTGACAAGAAATTGAGATCTCGATGGTGGTGGTGGGGGCGACGGCCGTTCCTGGCCGAAACTCGTCCTTCATTTCATGAAAGTAAAGAGTTTATTAAAACCGAAATTGGATCAATCTGAAAGATTCTTGTACTATTTGTGGTCCCCAATTAATTCTCGGGCGTCCGAACCAACCAGGAATGGTGATCGATCTGATCCCGATTTTTCTCCTCCCTAAAAAGAAATCCCAAAATAAAACTCTTAACAGACTAATTTCACTCACACGACAATGAACAAACGAACTAGAAGAGACGTTCAAAATGAAGCAATAAAAACAATCAAAAAATAAATTGCAATGTGCGTCAATGAATTACGTCAAACAAATAAATCTTCCGTAGTTCAAGGCTCGACGAGGACTCTGGCTGGCACTGCTTGCGTTGAATCTGGAGATAACTTTATCGGTCTTTTGAATCCTTTTTATGGTGTCCCTAAGTCTATATTGATTACATTAAATAAATATCGGTCACACATCCTTGTCCTAAAAAAACTTTCTTTTTGTCTGTTTTTAGTCTGGACAAATACCGCGACCACAAAATGAATACAATATACGATTTATAAAATGCGAAAACGCGAAATCCTGGACAAAAACAAAAAGAGCTGGATTTTGACGTGGAATAGGAAATTTTGAAATTTCCCTCTATTTCCAAGGGACTCTCATTTCTCCAGTCCTACTCGATTTCTCCAGCCGCACCCCGCACACGCTCCATCAACTCCAGACAAAAACAAACCTTCATCGTATCCAAGTAGGTCTCTTTCGTGCCTGGAATTCTGGAGAGAGCAAAACTTTTTGATGTAAAAAAAAAAAAAGCACTCCAAACCAAAACCAAAGGCAGCTGTGTGTATGCCTAATGCATCAAGTTTTATGCTTTCCCATTGTGGGAAAAGTAGCACGTCACCCCAATTCGTGTATTAAACATTAAACCAATGTTTTTGATTTTATTATAAATAATTAAATTATTAATAAACAATAATTCTAAGGTGAAGTACAGTTTACCATCTCCCTGCGGCCTTAATAATACACAAATTGATTAGTTCCATTCCTCCGTATAGTACACAAAATGATCAAATCCACTACGATCATTTACTATCGATTTAGCACTTTATTCAGGTACTAATATTTTTCTAATATTTTTATGAATAGAATATGATTATGTATACATAGGTATAGTTACATTTCAAAATTCAAAGTTGCCTATACTTTTCTGGTAAATTTTGCTTGACACCTCTACAATCAGCCAATCTTGGAAGCAGTCGGTTATGCCTTTATTTTACCTTATTGTAAGATGTAATAAAGCATACTAATTTTGGTGCACGAAAATATTTAACAAAGATTTGTCTTCAAATAAGTTTGAAGTTTACCAGAAATTTTAATTAATTACCAGAAAATTCCCAGAATTAATTGCCAGAAAATGTATTCAAAAGAATTTTTTTTTTTGCATTTATTTCTGTGCTATAGTTATAAATACCAATTACTTGCAACCTTTTGAATGGAATCAGCCATTTGTGGAAGCAATCGGCTGCCTATATTCAGCAGGGTTTAAACTATTTTAATTTTTAATATATAGAAAATAGGTTTTTTTTTAATTTTGTATTTTTGGTTCTATTAAAATTAAGATATTGCGTACTCAAAATTGTTTTCACTACCTTAACACTGCGTTGCATGAAAAATACGTATACCTATTGTTGAATTGGTGATGATCTCTGTAGGATTAATGCCAGGTGGAGATGATCATATTATGTATTATTTACGGGTAATTCCAAATGGAAGCCTTAAATTATAACATATTTGCCGAGTCTAAAAATCCGCATCAAATATTCATCCACATTTTGACAGAACTTTGATTTAGCAATTAGAAATGGCTTGGATTACTTTCTTTTTCTGCGCATTTGACGTGGTTGCATATTTGATTGCTATTGCAGAATCCAAGTATGTACTTGGTGGAACGAACAAGAGATTTTCTAAGGCTGCGAAAACCAGTTTTTTTTTTGTTAATGGGAGAAATAATATTTTCCATGTAATATTAGCTCTGTTATAATACCTATAATATAAATATAGACAATTCTTTGTTGCGTAGAATAGGTTTCTAAATTTTACCAATAGGCTCATTTTAAGATGTGGGTAAAACTGGTATATTTTCAGTTTTTTTTTCAGGAATGTATAGAATTTAGATTTTATAAACTTGATTCTAACCCAAGTTTAATTACAAGTTGTAATTATTTTCTCCAACTACTAATTTTTACACCCGTACAAAACGTCGTAATTAAGATAAGGGATAGACGGAATCTAATAGCTCCCGACCTATTTCTAGCCATTTCCCACGAAATTCTCACTCATTTATGTTCCTCCATGAATTTATCCTATATATAGGTATTTATACTTGATATAAAATGATAGAGAAAGAAAAATTTCATTTTGACTCACATGTTCGCTTAAACGTTGTCTGCAAGTCTACAAAATCTGAATATCCTGGGAATATTTCTTGGGAAACTGTAAGGAGTGTCCCTAAAGGTGGCCGTTTGATTTTGGTGTGTCTAATGACTCTAATGTCAGTAATGTCTAAGAATGGGTGGCGTTTTAATTCCAGGTTCTTTCATAATGCTGCCTTTTTCCAGCCACACCTGCGAATTTGGGGATGGAACTTGATAGTTGTAGGTGTCAAGCATGAAGCCAAGCGAACTAGTGTATGTTGCCAACTAATGGTCAGTGATTTGAACCATCACTAATCACAATCACTGTTACTATTCCGATACTGCGCTACTATATATTTGTTGACAATTTGGACTATTATACACTTTTCCTATACAGATATATACCTGAGTACTTTGGCTGAAAGATGATGGTAAGATTTATTTCGGAACGTCCGTTTTGTTTCTGTATCCTCTATGCAAATTTGGTAACAAATTTATAGTGTATTTATATTTGTTATTTATAGTGTATTTACCTTGATTGCTTTACAGGAAATACTGGTAATCGGTGTTTGCACACTCGTATTGCTTGGCTCTTGGATTGACGTGGCACCTGAGAGAGAATTGCCGGAGCTATGTATGACCAAGCGTGTAAAGGATACCAAGGTGCTTCCTGAAGACCAAATTGCAGTCACAGCCCAGTCCCCCCAATTTCAATTAATGTCTTCTGGCGTCTACGTTTACACTAATCCGGGAAGCTTGAATGAGACGGTAATAAATTTGTCGGATGGAAATTAAAAATAATATAAAATTAATCCCTTTCACTCTCACCGTAGCTCTACTTGCCCAATGGCGAGAATATGGATACGTGGAGAGCTCCGCCGGACGTCGCCAAATCTTTCCCATATTATCTGGCCGGGTACGACTACCATCAGCGTCCTGGTAATAATTAATAACTATGGATTTTGATAAATGGAATGCTAATCATTGGATATATACTTTATCACATACTTTGTCATGTGCTCCCGTCTAAACTTTCTTACGTTGCAAAACCAGTCGTTATATTCTGTGGTTCTAATATTCTAAAAAAAATGAGAGGTGTAATTTATTTATTTCTAATATTACAAGTATGGATTATTGGCGGCGGTCAAATGTCGTCGAGAAATTTTTTCGCCGAAGGATTGGGAGACCCATTTCAATTCCATTTAATACAGTACGTTCACATCACTACCAAAAGCGTTTTCGAGAGGTTTGTCACCAAATTTTTTACGGTGTCATTTTGACATATGTAATTTTTTATTTTTTTTTAATTTAAAAAAAATCTAATATGCGCTGCTTCTATGCACATAAGGCAACTGATGTTCCCTGATGTCAAAGATCTGGTGTTTATCTTGGACGTCGGAGGTTTTGGAGTTCAACAATTGGCTAACTTTCGGCGTAAGTTCATTAGCATGCCGTAGAAAATGCGGTCATTTTACTATCACAGTGGCATTGTAGCGTGCTTTAGGCTTATTGCTAGACTTTTAGCTTAAATAGCTGTATGTAGGTATATGCCAGAATCAGAAAAATGAATGTAAAATTTCACGACGGAAGCGGTCGTGAAATTTCACGGTAGACACGACAGTAAAATTTAATGACCGAAGTGGCCGTAAGGTTCCCGCTTTTATTATATTAATTTAATGTGAGCTGGACACTGGGATTAATAATTCATTAGGTAAAAATTATGCATTAATCATTATTAATTATTAAAATTGTCAACGGTTTTGTTTTTCAAAGCAGCCAGCAAGTATAGCAAACTTAAAGCAAACTTAAATTGAAAATACATAGGCTCTTCGAATGCTTTTATTTCGCCGTTTTCTCTTTATTCTTGATAGTTCTCCGTTTCTACATGGATTTCAACCAAGAATATACTGCCCAGAATAAGATGGACTTCATTCACGAGTATATCTTCGTTAACAGTAAGTGTCGCTCAGCAGAATTTCATATGGGTCCAAATTCAATTCACAGTTATCAATCTCGAGATAACGATCGGTACCAAATCCAATTTTGTCACATTGTTCACAGTGAACCACTTTGGTCGAGTTGCCTTCAATATCATGAAGCCCGCTTTGGGTCAAGTGGTTGAGAGGATGTCCATGCTTGGAGGGAAAAGGAGCACTTGGACGACAAGGTTGATGCGGAAAGTCCCGAAAAAGTATTTGCCACCCGCTTACGGAGGGAGTGAAGCTTTTAAGCCCATGAAGGTCATCGGTGGATATTTCAACGGGAGGTGATTTTATTGATGCTGATTAAGAACTCAGTCACCTATTTTTTTGGATTATATTTTGTATATATTATGTAATATTGGACCATTTATCCATAACATTACGTTTGCCTTGGGCCTTGGAAAGTATTCCAGGATAATTACTAATTACAGTTTACAGTAATTAGTAGGGAAGCCACATTTTGGATTTTTTAAATCAGTACCTTTCGCTGGAGTAAAAAATCGAAAACAACAAGATTTTTACGCTCAATCCTTCAATCTTGATTAAATCTCAAAAAACGGTTTAAGTTATTCTGACTAGACTGGCTCTAATGTACATTAATTCAAAATCGAAATTAGCTTTTAATGCGGTAACAATTAACAATGCAATACTATAACATCGTGACGAATATTGGGGATTGTCTTAATTTATCACA
>JAQGBT010005101.1:0-15009 GCA_034698585.1 Disparrhopalites patrizii
GGACGAGTTACCCGGGTATTGCTTACCCCAAAGGGCATCTCCATGAGTATGCCTGGATAAGAACCTAACTATATTCCAAAAGACGGCCACGGACATCGGCCCGAATCTGGTGGATGCCGCCATGGGAAACAGACGTCCCCGAGTGGCTTCTTCTGGATCCGTTAATCCGAGATTATCCCCAAGAAATTTGGGGAAGGAATCCGTGATCTTTTCACGGAGTAAAACTTCCAGATCATCTGTATCGGTAGTGTCAGTGACATCATTCAGGACAATCTGCAACCAACTGGCTCGGAGTCTCAGTGGTTCCAGCAGCCTTTTAAATTCCTCGGTGTGGACATTCCTTGGCACAAATATTTCCCCGAACGTAGCCAGAGCTAGCGCCAGTAAAATAATTGTGATGGGCACAAGCATGTTTTGATCTTTGTGTATGTGATAATGTGATGCTGTATTTTCTCAAATTTGTTATACAAATCTATCATGAAGAACATCAAACTCGGAGAAATATAAATAACACTTTCTATTTCCATCAAAGTTGTGGATGCTTTGAAATTGCCATGGTCACTTTGGCCTCCACAAAACCCTTGTTTGCGTATTATAAATATTAAATATCCCAGCTTTTGATGTTGGCTTTGCTTATTTCAATTTATTCAGTTTGAGTGGCTTTACCGTGAAATGACATGGTTACTTTTAAATTTAACAAATGCAATGTGCATTTCGTTATTCTATTTCACCTACAAGTGTGCATTAATACTTTAGTTACAACACGTGTGCCTAAAGATTTGTATTGTAATTTCGTTTGTCATAAGTAAATATTATTTCATGAAACATGGTGCTCCAAAACTTTTGAGCTGAAGATACAATATCAACACACGTGGACGACGCAATACATATGTGGAACGTCTGGCGGAATTTTCACTACATAATTTAAAGGAAGAAATACCATTTGGGAAAATTTCCTACAAAATTGTGTGACATATGACTACAGTCAATTCTCTCTACAACGGACCTCCTTATAACGGTTTTCGCACTATAGCGGTGTTCACAAACCCATCCGAGACCATTTCAATAAAACTTCCTCTTTAAAGGGTTATTTTATAACGGTTTTTTGGCTATAACGGGGAAGCTTTGAATCCCCAACCAATAAATGTCTTTTGCTATAACGGTTTTAGGCTACGCCCACACATGCTATAACGATTTTTTCAAATTTATCAATCCCCGCCATAAATTCCTGTTTGCTATGACGGTTTTAGGCCATGCCCTCACACGCTATACCGGTTTTTTCAAATTTCTCAATCCCCCGCCATAAATTCCTTTTTGCTATAACGGTTTTAGGCCACGCCCACACACGCTATACCGGTTTTTTCAAATTTCTCAATCCCCCGCCATAAATTCCTTTTTGCTATAACGGTCTTAGGCCACGCCCACGCAAGCTATACCGGTTATTTTGTAATTTCGAATCCCCCGCCATTAAAATCGTGTTATAACGGTTTTCCTTATACCGGTTATTCGTTATAACGGTTTTTCTGGCTGCTTTGTGCTAAGCCGTTATAGAGAGAATTGACTGTATATGGAAAAGAAAATGTGCATACACATGTACATATTTTTATAATTACCTTCATACGCACTGATACACATACATACATATGTATTGATAGGTTAATGGTTATATCAGGTAAAATAGTCTAAAATAGATGATTTCAGGAGGAAAACTACATAGTTGTGTCTTTATTGGCATCGAGAAGATGAATGAGAGAATGAGACGAAGGGCAAGCAGCAGTCTAAGCATAATTTATTAGTATAGCAACTAGCAATGGCAATTATTATAAATAATAGAGATGAACACGGTCAAGTAGTAGTCCAGGGATCCATAAATGGGACGAAGTCCGTTAGTATGTACATATGTAATGCATACGTATGTATGTACATACATAATATTACTTTTTTTCTGATTTTTATACCTTCTCTCATTTGTTCATGCTCGATATTTATGAGTACCATTTTTTTCGTTTGAAGCTCCTTTTTTGCTTACTTGCTCCCATTCTTATCGAGCTCAAGCAGATCCTTCATTTGTCGGATCCTTCCTTTGCTTTACTTGCCAACTAACGGGTACAATCTGAAAAGGACAGAAAATATGACACCTTAAATAGCTGTGCATGGTATTTGATTTGAAATTCGGATTTTATTTTGCCACGGAATATGTATATAGATATTTATACACATATGTATACATATACATACATAATGTATACAATGTTTGCTTCATTACCGATATATTGCTATACAGAGGAGTTTCTCTGTAACAACATTCAAGGGAAGGAGGAATAATGTTGTTATACAGAAATGTTGGTGCACAGAACATGAATAATTATGGGGCAAAATGATACTAAAGTGCAGAAATACCCTATTTTAAATACGTAGGTATTTTCATGTGTTTTAATGCGAATTACAGAATTCTATTTGAACTTGATGATTTGTCTCCAGCGCCGTGTTTAGTTTCGCCCATTTGCCCGCTCAAAAAATGAATGTTGTTATAGGGAACTTCTGACACCTGCAGGTGTTAGAAGTTCACAATAGAATACATGTATTCTATTGTGAAGGGTGAGGAAATTATTGTTACAGAGAAATGTTGTTATAGAAATATATGTTTTCGAGTAGGGTGATTTTTAAGAGAAAGATCACTAGGTATAATATTAAAACCACTGCGGTCGGACCTCATGCTTTCCCAGCTGATATTGGATGGACTTATACCGCATTTGAAACGTTCATTGCACACATTTGTGTGCAATGAAGTTTATTGTATCCCCACGTTACCACCACTTTTTCTTCTGTATTTGACTTTTGTCACCCACAAATAATGTACGAAATGTGCTTGTACCTCGTCATTGGATTCACTCCTTCACTCCTAATGTGTGGGCTGAGCCTGGGAAAGTGTAAATGTAGATACGATTTACGTAAAGGACAAAAACCACAGAGTGGCGCAAGCCCACACTTGATATCATTCCCAAAGTCGACATATGTATATAGGTACATGTATCAACATTTCTACCACACAATTGTCAAACTCCCTCATATGATGGTACTTATGCTCTTTCAGGGGACACTTGAGACTATTGACCTTGATTTGAGGCATATTAATCACATTATAACACTCCAGCCTGTCAACGACTTGTCCCAGTCAAAGTTTGACTAATTCAATGAGGTGGCTTTTGCGGTCTGTGGGCATAACCGAGCTTTAATGACCCAACACGTGAGGGCGGATTGGGAAAGCTCTTCAAATTCACGTATGTGTGCAGACGACGAAAAGATTGAAATATTCAAAAACTTTATATAATGATTCCTACACAAGAATATCACCCAAAATTGTCCCTGGCGGTATCTATAAATTATATCATGAGAATTTACGAGGGGAAGGAAAGGGGTCCAAATTAAAATGAGAGATGGCCTAATCCAGAATTGATGAAGAAAAGATTGGAGGGAGAAAGAAGAAGGAACAGAAACTGGGAATGGAAGAAAGCGCAGAGAGAAATGCCAGAAAAGGAGAAAGCTAGAAGATTATGTACAAAATAAAGACTGATTGTGAGAGAAAGGAGAAAAACAGCGATCTACAGTGGAATCTCTCTATAACAGCATCCACGGGAACCCCAAATTCTGCTGTTATAAAAGGAATGCTGTTATTTACAACAAAATTATTATGTATTCTATGTCCAAGGTGCTGCGAATTTCTTGACGCTATTGAGAACATGCTGTTATAAGAGTGGCTGTTATGGAGAGATTCCACTGTCCAAGCAAATGAATGAACGCAGAATCATGTGGAAAAGCTGGACAGAGAAATAAATAGAGGGTCAGATAAAAATATGGATGAAACAAGGAGGAACGAGAAAATAGAGACCAATTAAAATGCACGTGAGAAACAAAATGAGAGAAAGTGCGTGCAAGTCAGAGAGAAATTGATCGAGAAAGGGGGAAATGAGGGAAAATGAGAGACAAAGTGAGTAAAAAAGATAGTAAATGCAAACTAAGGAAATACAAAGTAAGATAATTGGAGAAAGTAAGGGAAAGCGTCAGCTATAAAATAAAGAGTGAAAAAATGCGAGAGAAAAAGAGAGAAAAGAATAGAGTATAAGGTGTGATTGACAGAGCAAGAGAAACAAAGTGAAAAGTGAGAAAGTGAGAAAAGGAGAGAGATTGTGAAAAAAGGAAAGCGAAAATGAGAGACAGATAGAGAAAGTGAGAAAACGAGAAAATGTAAATGTAAATGTAAATGATAACGAGAAAAAGAGAAGGCAAAGCGTAAATGACAGAGCCAACAAGAGAAAGCGAAGTGCAAATGAGAGAGAAAAAAAGCAAAATGCAAATGAGAGAGAAAAAGAAAAAGCAAAATGCAAATGAGAGGGAGCAAAAAAGAAAGCAAAGCGTAAATGACAGAAAGAGAGCAAAAGAGAAAGCAAAATGTAAATAAGAGCTTGAAAAAGAGAAAGCAACGTGAAAATGACAGAGCGAGAGAGAAAGCAAAGTGAAAATGACAGAGCGAGAGAGAAAGCAAAGTGAGAATGAGAGAGAGAAAAAGAGAAAGCAAAGTTTAAATTGGAGAGAGAAAGAGCAAATGAGAAAGCAAAGTTTAAATGAGAGAGAGAGAAAAATAGAAAGCAAAGTTTAAATTGGAGACAGAAAGAGCAAAAGAGAAAGAAGAGAGCAAACGAGAGAGCAAGAGCTAGGAGTGTAAATGAGAAAGCAAAAGACAAAAACGTGTAAGGGAGAGAGAAAAGTGTGAGTGAGAGATAGAAATAGAAACAAAGTTATTCTAGAAAATATGTATAAATAATTTACCGGCCCAGAGCATTCTTGGAATTCTGACGTTATTTCCCAACGACCTCTCCGAACTATGTATACACAATAGATAGACGCTAACTTGATAGCTAACGAGAAAATCATATAATGAATTTCTATAAAAATATGACATGAGGTAGTAGTACATGAGGCTCCTAAAAGTATTAAACCCTTTTTCGCTGTATCTTTTTATACACATAGTATTTGCTATATATTTCGCAAAATGATGAGAAAATCATCAAAGATTCAGTAAACTTTTTCCAGGGAAAACTCCTTGACCTTGTCCATGGGTCGAAATATTGAGCGCAACGGAAATCAATGATATAAGAGTGACGTTATACGAAACGAGGATAATGGGTGCAATGAAAGGGTTGGCAGCTTCTAACAGATAGAAAGCGAGAAAAATTGTCTACAAGAAATAACGAGGGAAGAGAGGCTGAACGCAGAGAAGAGAGAATGGTGGACCAAACCAAAATTGAGACAATTGAAACCGAGAGAATCAGAAAACATTAGCAGTAATCTCGAGAAAGCATGAGAAAGTAGAAAACAACGCAAAACCAAAGAAAGCAAAAAATTAACAGAGATCTAAAGAAAACACAAAAGCAAGAGAAAGTCAAATAAAGACACGGAATCAGAAGAAATCTTAAAGAAGCAAAAAAGCCAAATACAAACACAAAATTAACTGAAATCTAAAGAAAGCAAAAAAAAGTCAAATAGAGACACATAATCAACAGAAATCTAACGAAAGCAAGAGAAAGCCAACGAAAGATACAGTCGAACCTCTCTATAACGGGCTCCCTTATAACGGTTTTCTCTCTATACCGGCGGCTGAAAATGCTTCCCCCAAGAACTTTCTCCAATTGTTAGCATAGAAATTTCTGTTCTCTATAACGGTTTTTCGCTACAGTCGAACCTCTCTATAACGCGCTCCCTTATAACGGTTTTCTCTATATACCGGTGGCTGAAAATGCTTCCCCCAAGAACTTTCTCCAATTGTTAGCATAGAAATTTCTGTTGTCTATAACGGTTGTTCGCTATAACGAGGAAAATATGCTGATTTAAGGGGAACCGTTATAGAGAGGCTTGACTGTATAACGAGGAAAATATGCTGATTTAAGGGGAACCGTTATAGAGAGGTTCGACTGTACTAACTCAGCAGAATCCTAACGAAAGCAAGAGAAAACCTACTAAAGAGGCAAAATCAGCAGAAATCTAACGAAAGCAAGAGAAAGCCAACTAAAGAGACAAAATCAGCAGAATTCTAACAAAACCAAGAGAAAACCAACTAAAGAGACAAAATCAGCAGAAATCTACAGAAAGCAAGAAATTCAATAAAGATACAAACTCAGCAGAATTCTAACGAAAGCAAAAGAAAACCAACTACAGAGACAAAGTCAACAGAAATTTGCAGAAAGCAAAAGAAAGCCAAATATAGACATAAAATAAACAGATATCTAACGAAAGCAAGAGAAAGCTAACTAAATATACAAACTCAGCAGAATTCTAAAAAAACCAAAAGAATAAATAAATAATACACAATAATATCAGCAGAATAAATAAGCAGTAAAATCAGCAGAGGTCCAAAAATGACAAAATCCAAGGACAGTAAAATCAAAGAAGCAAACGGAAGCCAAAAAAAGCATGCAAGTCGGAAGAAAGCAAAAATCGCACAAGAATTCAGCTGAAAACAAATGTGAGCGAAGGAAAAGAACATGAATGAAAGCAAGAAAGTAACAGATAATAAAAGAAGGAGACAATCAGAGGTGAAAACAAAGTAAAGACAAGATGACAGAAAGTGAATCTAAAACTTTATATACAGCTCGACTTTCACTTTTTTTTCAAAACTTATTAGAGTAATGCAATCCATAGCATTGTAGTTTGTTTGCCGTTCAATGCCCTTGCTTTCTCTCTGCTTTCACCATATAACTTTTTCCACGTCCTGTGTAATTCTTTCTCTAAACTGTATTTCATCCACATGAACCCAAAACACAAGTACTTCAAATATACTGTTACACTCACCACTGACCTTATACATAAAGTCGAACCTCTCTATAACGGGCTCCCTTATAACGGTTTTCTCTCTCTACCGGGCTGAAAATGCTTCCCTCAAAATCTTTCTCCAATTTTTAACATATAAATTTCTGTTCTCTATACCGGTTTTTCGTTATAACAGGAAAAATTTGCTGATTTAAGGGGCACCGTTACAGAGAGGTTCGACTGTAGAGATCTTTGATTGAGCAGCGACATAATGAAGGATCCAGCGTAACGGAAAAGTTGTGGAAGAGAAAGTCGATGTCAATGTCATCTAATATTATTTATCTTTATTTTGTCTGCTTCTTTTCATTTATCTATTTCTTGTCCATCACAATTTGTACTGCAAACTTTGCATAAAGCAAAGTTTGCATTATCTTCATACCTTTCTGTTTACTTTCTCCCGTCAATGTTCCTACGTGCTTTTACTTTAACATTTTTTATTTGGCTTTCTCTTTGGTTATCACTTTAGTACTTTTTCCTATGATTTCACTGGAGTTTTCCTGTTTTTTCTTTCACTACAGTTTGTTATTGTTTTTGCTTTCACTTTTATACCTTCACTTCCTTACCTTGATTTTACCTCCATTTTTTTAGATTTTTTCCCATTGCTTTCTCTCATCCTGTCTAGCCATTTGGTCCTATCTGTGCTTCTATTCGTATGTTTGAACTTTCACTTACTTTCTCTATGTATATGGTTAGGTTATCTCACGAGACCAAAAGAAAAGTGTGGGAGAAAACAATTGGGGAAAGTATTAGGAAATATAATTTTGCTAGCCTTGACTGTCCGTTCCAATCATGGGGGCATTATTTATTTATGCATCTTCCGTCATGCACATATATATGTATACATATGTGCTTACATATATGTATGTATACTTATGCATGTACATATATGATGTATATGCTCATGATTGCTGGAAATAGGATCCAAATTCCCTGTGCTCTTCACATCTACACAGATATGTGTAGTCTGTTGAGAAATACATCCAGAGAATTTACTCACAACTTACTTCATCCTTCTGGATTGACCCAGATTCTTTGGGAGAGAAAACTCGAGGAAACGAGGACCGGAGGAGGACAAACGAGGAAGGGAAATTCGTCTCCCTTGTGCATTCTGAGACACAAGTGTTCCCCAAATATCAATATTATTATTATTATCAATTTCCAAGGATTTTCTCGACCTCAAGTTCAGTGTCATTCCTGGGGGAAATGCCTCTCCTTTTTTGCTGTCTTTATAAATGTCCATGGATGATTCACAATTGGGTGTCGTCAGCAGGAATTTTTTTATTATCAACGTTGTCAATCAGGATTCTGCGTTTACTGTTTTCTCTTTTGGACTTCGTTTCTTTTGTGGATTTTTTCTGACTTTCTCTTTCGTTTAGCCTGAATGTGCCATTTTTCTCAGTTTTCCCATTCTTATGAATTCTTTCTCCGTATTGTTTATCTCGAAATTCCTCTTTCTTTTTAAATCTCCATTATTTCTCTCGAAATTTCTTTTTTTTTGGCTATACAAGTTCTCTTGAAATTTTCTTTCTTTTTTCATCTGAAATGTTTTTGTTGAAATTCCTCTTTCTTTTTTCGTCTGAAATGTTTTTGTTGAAATTCTTCTTTCTTTTTTCGTCTAAACTGCTGCTGTCGAAATTCCTCTTTCTTGTTACGTCTCTATTGTTTCTCTCGAAATTTCTCCTTCTTTTTCCGTCTCTCCTGGTTCTCTCAAAATTTCTACTTTTTCCGTCTATATACTGGTTCTCCCGAAATTCTTCTTTCTTTTTTCGTCTAAACTGTTGCTGTCAAAATTCCTCTTTCTTTTTTCGTCCGAACTGTTTCTCTCAGAATTTCTCTTTCTTTATACGTATATGTACTGTTTCTCTCGAAATTCCTCTTTCTGTTTTCGTCTGATCCGTTTCAGTCGAAATTCCTCTTTCTTTTTCCGTCTGTACCGTTTATATCAAACTTTCTCTTAGCTTTTACGTCTGCATATTTTCTCACAAAATTCCTCATTCCTTTTTGCGTCTGTAATGTTTCTCTAAAATTCAGCTTTCTTTTTCTGTCTGTACAGTTTTTCTCGAAATTCCTCTTTTCTATTCGCTTGCGTACAGTTTTCCTTGAATCTTCTCTTGCCATCTCTTGCTCTCCAATTTTCTCTCACCCTCCTCTCTTCTACTGTTTCTCTCGAAATCCCTCTTTCTTTCCTCTTCGGTTCTGCTTCTCTCGAATTTTCTCTCGAATCCTACTTCTTACCCTTTCTCGAGCCGTCATGAGCGGTTCCGTTTTTATGCACTTGTTTTTTCCATTCGTTTTTTTCTTCTGTTCCCCTTTAATCTTCAGCATTCTCTGTCAGTCCAATTTGTTCTTCATGTTATCTCTTCCCCAAAGAATTTGCCCCGCACTTATTGTGTGTCGTATGGTTAGCCTACTTTGTGTTTCGCAAGCAGAATTAATTAATTTCCTTATATTTACATGTCCTTTGAAATTGGGTTTTTCCCTTTCAATCTAATTTTTCAGTTTGGTTTAATTTAATTTTTTTCCTGCATCTTCCCTCCCAATCCTAATTACATCCCCAGTGAAATATTGAGGAGACGTCAATTATTCCATGGGACATGTTATACATATAGTGAATTCGAGGAAAAAACGACAAGACAGATTCCTTGAGTAGGGCGGCTTATTTATTCCCGGTAGTTTCTCTCTTCCTCTGTCTCTGTTGTGGGATTTCTCCGAGAAAGTTCTCATAAGCCAAATAGCCCACAAATTATCCCTTCTTCTTGTGCATCAACCAATTTCTGGGAACTCATAATAACGGCTCTCACCAAAAAAAAAATCCTTTTGTTTCTTCTCCATATTTTTTACGCTTCCTTTTATGTCTCCGTAATTGGCTTTGTTCCGAAAAAAAACTCTCTTCCGAGTCCTTGCCAGCTTATCAAATTTTTTTTCTCTTCCCAGTGCTGTGTATTTACATTTG
Source organism: Disparrhopalites patrizii (assembly GCA_034698585.1). Taxonomy (NCBI): domain Eukaryota; kingdom Metazoa; phylum Arthropoda; class Collembola; order Symphypleona; family Sminthuridae; genus Disparrhopalites; species Disparrhopalites patrizii. Next base: position 9,818 of record JAQGBT010005101.1, read on the forward strand.
TGCCAGCACGGATTCTCATTTTGCCTTCATATCTGGGTAATATTTCAACCCGAAAAAAAAATAAATGGGAGAAGAGAATGTTAAAAAGAAGGGAAAAAATAAAAGGAATGAAAATGAGCATTGTGCATCTTTTTTTACTATTCATCTTCCCCTTTGTTATTAGAAGAAATGTCGGAGGCGGGAGAGAAGATTACTTCACGTAGCCCGGCGTAAGTATGAAGGATGTTCGGCGGGGAAGAAATTGCTCATTTAGGAAATGACGGGGAAAAAGGAGGAGATTCAGAAAGGCAAAAATGGAGAGAAAGTCTTCCTAAAAGAGCTTAAAATGGCAGTATTTTAAGAGAAAATAATCGTCAAAAAAATAAGAATACGATGGGTGGAGTGACTGACACGATGTTCTCGCAACTAAAGTGTATATGCGGAATTTCCTGTGAGGATAAAGCACAGCTAGGGTTGCTGGAGAAAGTCCTGTTGAGAAACGAAAGCAGTATAATGACATTGTGGCAGGCGGAGGGTAAAAATAATATTATTCCTCTGATTTGTTTTTCATGGGCGGAATTAAGTCTAAATGGGGCTTCCGGCTTTCTTTTGCACTTTTCTCTCCTCTGTTTATTTATATTTCTCCCTGACAGCTCCTTCATTTTCTAAGGGCTTTCTTGATTCCTTTCCTTTCACTTCTTATTTTTCCTTTTGTAAACTCTCGTTTGGGTGTACCGTTAGTGAATTCCTCTTTGTTCAAGATCAATTACACTATATTTTGTCTAATTGCTAATGTAATTCTTTATTCTCTCTTTTTCTCCTATGTATGTATATATAATTAACGTTCTCAGTTTTCATCGTTAATGATTCAATAAAATGTTACTTTCCGCGTTTTTTATTTACGATTTTAAGCCACTCCTTTTCTTTAAATTTCTGGGTTCTTAAGCTTCCCTTTTTTGCATCTGCATTTTCTCCTATTGCTTTCACTTTACTCTCGTGATTTGCTTTCTCATTTACCTTCGTCACTTGTTTTCACCTTGACTTTCAGCACTTTCTTTCTCCTTTACTTTCAATACTTACTTTAGCCTTTAGTTTTACCACTGACTTTTAGTTTTACTTTCTCTTTTACTTTCTCCGTGGGCTTTCTCATCTATTTTCTGCACTTACGATCTGCATTTTATTTCATCACTGATTTGCTCGGTTAATTTCTCTATTTGTTTCCACGTTACTTTCTTCAATTGATTTCCGCTTCGGTTTCAACATTGCTTTCTATATACTCAACATTCTTTTCTATTTTCTGTGCTTGCCGTGACTTTTATTTTTACAATTTACCTTAACTTGTGCTTTTTCCATGTGCTTTCTCTTTTACTTCCTCCTTAACTTTCTCCATTTGCTGTGCCTTTTACTTTCTCCTTTACTTCTTCCATGTGCTTTCTATTTTGCTTTCACCATGTGCTTTCTCGTTTACTTTTTCCATTACTTTCTACATGTGCTTCTCTTTTACTTTCTCCATTCCATGTGCTGCTCTTTTACTCTCTCCATGTACTTTCTCTTGTACTTTTTTCATGTGCTACCTCTTTTATTTTTTTCAATGTGCTTTCTCTTTTACTTTTTCCATGTGCTGTCTCTTTTACTTTCTCCTTTGCTTTCTAAATGTGCCTTCTGCTTTACTCGCTCCTTTACTTTCTTCATTTGGTTTCTCCTTTAATTTATTACACTTTTTACCTTCCTTTTTTACTTGCTCTAATAATTGCTTTTAGTGTCGAACTTCTCACTTTCCAGTCATTTTGAACATTCTCTTCCGTTATTTATCTTTCTTTCTGCTGATCTAACCTTTTTTCTGCCAATTGGATTTTCCTTGCACACCAGCCAGCTCTCACTGAACTTTCTTCATTTACTGACACTGTCTTGTTGTTTTCTCTGCCAAACATATACAATGGAGTCTCTATATAACAGCTCTGAAGGGAAGGGCGAAAAATATTGTGACAGAGAAAAGTTGTTATATAGAACATTAAATATACGCACCTTATATGTACGAAGGGCTGAAAAAATAGTGTTGTTATATAGAAAAGTTGTTATAAAGAGACTTGTTATAAAGAGACTCCACTGTACTCATCTTCCTCAATTCTGTATTTTTTTTGGTATCCAAACCCAATTAAGTACTATTGTCGGCCTCTGCCCATGGAGGGAATTGCGTAAGGGTGGAAATAATTCCCTACGTTTGTTAGTTCCTTTTTACTCCAAATTATATATATATTCTATTCTCTGTCTATATTGCCATATATAAATGTCATAGGCTATAGTATGGCAGTACAACCAATCTTATGCCCTGCCAAGTGTATCCTTTCCCCTTCCGTCCCGCTCACGTTTAACTGACACGGAGCAGCGCTATTTTCCCCTTGAATAATTGTTAATTTCTTCCCTTGCACAATCCTCGCCAGTAGCTATTTTTGTCTGGAGCGTCTCGGAAGCGTTAATAAAGGGGGAAAGTACACTTTCTCCTGATTATTTCCCCACATTCCACCCATTTCTCCGGGGAGTGAAAGCTCCTTTCTTCCCCGGGTCCCGTCTCAATTACACGTGAATGCGGAAGGAGAGAGGGAAGTGTGAATGAAGGGCTTAGGAAGAGGTGGAGTGAAAGCATGGAGTGAAAGCATGGACAGAAAAAATAAGTATGTGGAAATGGAAGAAAAGGAGAAGAAAAGGTTCATTTTCACCCACTCAAATTAGCTCCCCATGTCCCTTTTCAAGTTGTACATATAACCCGAAGGAATTGGAAAGTAATTTGGGGGATGTGTTGATTCTTTTTTTTTTTTTGGTGGAATGAGTTGGCTATAATTGAAAGTGTATGAGGAGGATGAGGAGGTGTTTTAGATAGAGGTGAACCTGTCCTGTTTGAGGACGTTGAGAAAGAATAAATGTCTATATTTCTTTATAAGAAATCCTCATGAGGACGTCACTCGCGTAGTATAAAATAGATCTTTCTTCTCTTCCTCTCGCCCGATCTTACGTCCTTTGTCTGCATTCTAGATTAGAGTCATATAAGCAAAATCAGGAGGCGAATGTGCCTTGAGGGGCATCAGGTTAAAATAGAGTGGCTGGCGGGAATTGGAGTGACAGACGCCGAGATTGAGATTTGTATGGGACGACATAAGAAGCGAGAAGAACTAAGAAAAGAGATGGACAAAATACGGTTGAGTCCCCCTCAATAACAACACTGAAGGGAAGAGCAAAATTGTTACAGGGAAATGTTGTTATATTGAACATTAAATATGTATCTTACATGTACGAAGGGCGGAATAAATAATGTTGCTATATACAAATGCTGTTATTTAGAAATGCTATATCGAAATTTTACTATATGAAAATTTATAGGGAGAAAGTGTTGTAATAGTGAGAGGAATGTGACCGAGGAAAGAAAATACCCTGCTGTTATAGAGTAACTGCTGTTATAGGGAGTGCTCTTATAGAGAGCGCACTTTACATGGTAAAGCTGTAGGGGGGATTCAGCACTGCTGTTACAGAGTAGGTGCTCTTATTGGGAGGGCCGGTATAGGGAGAGTCGACTTTATAGAGAGATGTTGTTATAAGGAGATTTGGTATAGAGAGACTTGACTGTATGACAACTATATGTACTGCAAGAGAAATAAGGAATTACATAAATGAAATGAGCGAGGCGTGACGTGCGAAATTGGAAGAAATCCTCAGAACAGGAGAAAAGAGAAAATCAAGGTAGAAATCCTTGAAAAAAAAATAGGAATGATTTTCTAGGAAAAAAAGTAGAAATTAGATGCAGGAATAGCAATTATGACGGCAATTGTCAGGGGGGAAAGGGGAAATATAAATAAAGCGAGAGTTATTTTCATTGTCACACGTTTTCACACACAAAACTGAGAGCAAAAATCTGTAAAAGAGGTGAAAATCTGGAATACATCCAAAAAGGGAAGTCAGTATAACATTTTGGGGACAGAAAAAGACATTGGGGCCAGTTAAAGGCACGAATAGCATATATAGGTAATTGGAAATACTTTGTATGTGATCTTTTTTTGCTATTGCGGGTTAGTATAAAAAGCATTTATAATAGTGAAAGCATGAAAATCATTAATTGTTTAAAAACAAAAGGATTTATTATTAATTATTAGTAAGACACAAAGAGCATTTATTAATAAGTAAAACATAGAGAACATTAATTGTTAAAGCACAAAAAGCACTGATTTTTAAAGCATAAAAACATTCATTATTGAAGCATAAAAATAATTAATTTTTAAAGCAAAAACACACTAATTGTTACCGCATAAAAAGCATACATGTTTAAATTAGAAAACGGATTAATTTTTAAATCATAAAAAGATTTAATTTCTAAAGCACAAAGTGAAGTGGTTTTTACATCACAAAAACCATTAATGGATAAAGCAAAAAAAAAACATTGCCGGTTACAGAATAAAAGCATAAATTGGTAAATCGTGAAAAGTTTAAATCATTAAAGCCTAAAAAGCGTACCAAATTGTTTCGGAAAAATCCTAATTGTGTCAAAAGCCAAAGTTGACTTGCGCCCTAAAAATTACAAATTGAAAAATGCCAAGAAATTAAAGTGGAGAAAGCAATAAAAATGAGAGCCAAACGACACATGCATAATTGGAAGAACAAATTCTCAGAAGGGAAAATGTGGACAGAAATACACGAAAAAACGAAACAAATTTTGTCAGCCAAATGCAAAAATAATATTTGGATCACAAACAGAATTACAAAGGAAATTCGGAGAAATTCAGGAAAGGTATATTTGACAGAAATCATAGCCTACCCAAATCACTGCCTTAAGCTGCCCCAAAGCACACAGTTTGCTTTTGTGTAGCTGTATATGTATGTATATACCGTATGTTTCACGTACGGCGCAACCGGCTCAACCGCTTATAACTTCTATACAACAAGGCATAGACATGAGCTCACTAGCTTGTTGGAATGCTAAGAAGTCAAGCTTTCAGAATTGATAATTATTTTGATTCAGACAAAAAAATCACATGTTAAACATATGGGTTTAACAAATAAAACAAATATCGTTTTCTATAGAATATAATTATAAATTATATTAAATTATATTATAAATTTTTAATAAATATTTTAATTATAAGTATTTTAATGAATATAGTTAGGTTCTTATCCAGGCATACTCATGGAGATGCCCTTTGGGGTAAGCAATACCCGGGTAACTCGTC
>JAQGBT010005102.1:0-15001 GCA_034698585.1 Disparrhopalites patrizii
TTACAATCGTTGCACTCACACCTTTTGGTTGAGTGCAGCCAGGAGTACCCAATGATAGGGAGATACAAAAATTACAATCAGTGGGGAGTCATTTACACTATTTCACCTTTTTTTACATTATTGTTATTGACCTGGAAGAAAACATTATTTTTATCCGTGAACTTATTTATTTATGGAAAATACCATCAATTCTATTTATACTTTATTATTGCTAAAAACAAGATAAACTCAGGTCACCTTATACAATCATATAATGACTAAAATATCCTTTGGGTCATACTTACATATTGTTTATGCGGAGCGTGAACAGCTACAACGTGAACACCGTTATAAGAGGTCCATTATAACTACAATTGACTGTATAAAAGAAGCAAAGAATTAGAAGGGAAACATAAAACAAGCAAAAACAAAAGGGGAAACATGAAACAATCAAAACCAAGAAGGAAAACGTAAAAAAGCGGAAAAAATACAGATATAAAAGTGAAAAGTGAAAACGAGCAAGAAAAAAATGAAGAAAAAGGGAAAATGAAGATAAAAGGACAAAATAAAAATGGCTAAATATATCTTACCGTATTGAATAACAGGCTGCTGATTAGAATTCGGAATGCGAAACGGCACCGTCGCTATTGTGATGGGAAAGTGCATGTGAAGATCATCAGATTTCTCCAGCTCCACGTTCACCTGCGTCATACAAAGACAGAAAAAACATGGATTTATGTATGAGCAAAAGAGATGATGAGCGGACTCGTGGCTTTTAATCAAAGTCCTTTTTATCTTTTCCTCTATCACTACAAAAAAAAAGCATATTTACTCATCCAAATGAACGGATTTCCTCAAAGCCACACAGGCTCTCCTTGTGGCTCGTTGTAATTAGGCATTCGTGAGATACTTTTAACGCACAGACCAATTCAAAGAGCTTTCACCCTCCGTACGTTCTCCTTTTTTTAGCCTAATTTTTTCCCCGGCTGCTTTCACCACTTTACTCCCATTTCAATCTCTCCCTTCAATGTTTGCTCTCATTTCACCCCAACAAGCAATTCCCTTCAAAAGCATCTCGGTTTTACGTTTTTTTTAAACAAAACACACGGCTTGTTATACTTTCAAAGGTGTATACCTTGCCATCCCCAGAGGAAATTGTTCTGGGAAAGGGGACAAGCGCTGGAAGAAGCCAAGCAGAGCAGAGTGAATATATGTATACGTATTGCACTCTAACCTTATAGGTAATAATGGGAAAGCCAGATGTTGAAAGTGAGATAGGATAAAAAAGTCCTCTTGGATACATAGATGTACATAATCGCCCTTAGAATCTTTAATCGCTTTAGAAATAGATTTTTACTCTATTTTTTCACCCTCTAAATTCTCATTTTTCTCCTTTTACTCCCGAGTTTCTATAGCTGGCTAGCTGGCCATCGAGAGCTCTTTATTATTTTAATGTGCTCTTCCACACGACATATTTATATGGCTGTTATTTCTGGCGTTCCCTTTCCTTGTGCTTTCTTAAGGAGAAAACAGACAGGTTGCTGGATTCTACTTCGTTTTTCCCGGGCTTGCTTTTCTATGTGCGTGGAAATACTAGGGATTCGATACTTTTGAAAATCTAGTTGGATCTCCAACTTCCATTGACTTCGGAAGAATGGAGAAGCAAGATAGAATAGGTTTGTGGAAGAAATTTCACACAAGAAACAGATATACTTAGAACAGATGATTAGGTGATAAAGTACGGAAAAAGCAAGAGATGACATTAAACAAAGAGAACTGGCAGTATTCATTGTCAAACGGTGAAAGCCAGAGCAACATCAGAGCAAGAATGAGAGTGTGCAGAAAACGCGCAGAACAAAATCAAACGAAAAAAGAACAACAAATAGAGAAGCGGCAGAAAGAAATATCGTGAGAAAAATGAATTTTCGAGAGAAATTTAAAGAAGAAGAATTGAGAGGGCGAACAACAGAGAATGTACTAGGGAGAGATAAAGCAGGATGTCAAGTGAAAACAGAAAACAAGAGAAAATTCGAAAGAGAAAACAAAAGAGAAAGCAAGAAACAGTTGAAGAGAGAGAATATAAAAATGAAAGCAGGAGACGGTTGAAAAGAGAAAATAAAGAGAAAGCAAGAGACGGTTGAAGAGAGAAAATAAAAGAGAAAGCAAGAGACGGTTAAAGAAAGAAAATAAAACAGAAAGCAAGAGAAAGTCGGAGAGAGAACAAAAAAGACAAAGCAAGAGAAAGTCGGAGAGAGAACAAAACACAGAAAGCAAGAGAAGGTCGGAGAGAGAACAAAAAAGAGAAAGTCGGAAAGAAAACAAAAAAGAGAAAGTCGGAAAGAAAACAAAAAAGAGAAGGCAAGAGAAAGTCGGACAGAGAACGAAAAAGAGGAAGCAAGAGAAAGTCGGAAAGAAAACAATAAACAGAAAGCAAGAGAAAGTCGGAGAGAGAACAAAAAAGAGAAAGCAAGAGAAAGTCGGAAAGAAAACAAAAAACAAAGGTCAAGAGAGAATATGTAGAAGAGAAAGTTCAAGAGATAGAAAATAAAAGAGCAAGCTATAGATAGTTGCAGAGAGAGAGAGGGAGAGAAAATAAACGAGAAAATAAAAAAGAACAAAAAAGAAAGGTCGAGAGAGAATAACAAAGAAAGCACAAGAAGTTGGAGAGAGAATAAATAAGGATAAATCTAGAGAAATATGTAGAAAGACACAGCAAAGAAGTTTGGAGGACAAAGAGATATGTATGTTGGGAGAGAAAAATTAAAACAAATAGAAGATATTCCGTGATGCATCTCTAACATTGAGTACCGTGGCAACGTTTATTCCGTCTCAAGGGAAAACGGATGTAGTGAAATACAGAAAGGTATTTTCGGGTCGAGACTCCTTCAATCCTGTGGGAATTTTTCACGCCCATCCAACTTTCTCTCAACTCGTGAATATTAGAAAGACCAGCTCCACAATACAATTTGTGTACGGTCCCAATTTGGAAAGTTGTTATTGATAAACGGGTGGAAAGTTTTTTAAAATGGTAGAGAAGAAAATGCAGGAAATTTTCCCAGAAATTGTGAAATCTCCCGAAAATTTCAGGCGAGGGAAAAAAAAACTAAAAATGACTATTCACTGGAATTGTCGGGTAGTTCGGGAAATATGAGAAAGGGAAACTATACTTATGGAGAAGCTCTACAAGTTCCACGAGCGTTCTAGGAACTTCACGCCGGCACCAGCACTACTACGATTTAGAGGAGTTGATTCTCTCTGTGTGAAGTCATAGTATCTGAATTAATTTCCCATTTCGCACCCCCGCATCCTTTCCCTCGCCTGTCACAACCACATGGCGGTAAAAATAAGTCAAGGGCAAAGAAAGGAAAATGCTCTTTCCAATGGCCAGTAAATGTCAAAATATTTTTCAATCTGGCATTGCTTGTCTATAGGTGTATGTACAGGCTTACAAAGGCTCACTTGTGTAAACTGACAGCAGATTTCTCTCCATCTTTTTCTCTGTTTTCATTCTCTAGTTTATTTCTCTCCCTCTTTTTCTCTCGTTCTCGTCCTTGCTGTTTACTCTCTCTCTCGCTTTCTCTCAGTTTCTTTCTCTCTTCCCCCTTTTCTCCCTCTTTCTCTCTCTCTCTTGCTCTCTCTTCCTATCTCTTTCTCTTTCTTTTTTCTTTCTCTTCCTCTCTGTTTTCTCTCTCTATGCCTCTCAGTTTTTCTTTCTCTCTTTCTCGTTTCTTTCTCTTTCTCCCTCTTTCTCTCCCTCTTTTTCTTTCTCTTCCTATGTTTCCACTCTCTCTCTTTCTGTCAATTTTTCTCTCTTTTCCCCCTCTGTTTTTTCTTTCTTTCTCTTCCTCGTTTTCTTTCTCTCTTCGCCTATGTTTCCTCTCTATTTCTCTTCCTCTTTTTTCTCTATTATTGTTTTTCTCTCTTACTTGTTCTCCCTCTCTCTGCCTCTTTTTATCTCTCTCTCCTCCTCTTGTTCTCTCTGTCTCTGCCTCTTATCTCGTTCTCCTTCTTTCTTTCTCTCCATATCTTATCTATCTTGATCCTGCTCTCTGTATCTCTGCCTTTCTCCGTCTCTGTTCCTCTCTGTATCTTATCTCTCTCCTCCTCTCCTCCTCTCTGCATGTCCTCTCTTTCTTGTCTCTCTTCGTCTACTTTTCTTTTTGTTTCCATCCCCTTTTTTTCTATTTCGCCCTTTTTTTTGCGTTCTCTATCTTTCCCCTATCCCTTCTGTGTCTCATTGTATTCATCCTTTCTCAACTGATTCACACTAAACATCCTTTTCCCTCACGTGCTTTTTCTCTCTCGTTGTCTCCACTTTCTTTTTTCTCTCTTATTTTGACAGCCTTTGTATTTTCCTTTCTCTCTTATTTTATGTCGTAGTCTCCTTGTCTTTGAACGTTGTCCTCTCCACCTAAGATTCTCTTCCCACTATCTCTTTTCCTTTGAGTGATTCACTCTCTCCCCATTTTTCGGGACTCGTTCTAAACCCTGCTTCCCCTTTCCCAGACATAACTCTGAGTGATAAATGCCACTTGGACGTAAAGGACCATAGTCCTGGATGAAGACGTCAAGTGCCCTCAAACTATTTTCGTTGAGTGCAGATGTGTGGGAGGGTTGAAGCTTCCTATTGTAAACCCAGTTCTTGGAACGGATTGTAAATGCTAAAAAAAGTATTAACCGTTACAAGATCCCAAACGGATACACGGGGAAGAATAAAATGGGAGTATTATTATTTGAGGGGGGAACAAAAGATCTTGTGTGCCCAGTCACCGTGTCACCCTTTGGGATCGTGTCAGCAGGAGCAAGAAAACAAAGGGATAGGATGGTTCCTTGTCATTCAATTGTTTCTGGGAGAAATCCGTGGGTGCAAAAGGGAAAGAGAGAGAGATGGCAAGGATATAATCATGATCTTCTCATGATCATCTCTGACACATGATGAAGAATGGGAGAGTGAGGAGTCGGTCGTAAAACACTAATGACTCTCCCGTCAGTGCCTCCTCGTGTCCCGTAAAGGACTCCCTCCTGTCACTCTCTTCAACGCCTCTTCCAGTTGTCACAACCCCCACTCTCGTCTTCTCCTGATGGAGAGGGACATTCCAAAGACGAGGAGAGAGTCCTCCAGGGTGATCTGATACCTCTTGTATCTCGCCTCGTCTCCCCATGTTGTCACATATATAAGATGCTTTCGAAAATCGTTAGTGTGTGGAGGAACACTTAGGACAGCGAAATGAAAATTGTAGGAGAGAATGGGGAAAGAAATACAATGATGTGTTGGAGAGCGAAAGTAGGAAAAGGACAGACAGAGAAGTCAGCAAAAAGGAAGTCATGAAAGTCTAAAGATCCACGGAGAACTCAATCATGCAGAGAATTAGGAATAAAGGAGAAACCGAGAGAAAGAAAATAAGGAGACTCAGAGAGAGAAAAATATGAAGGAGACTCAGAGTGGGAAAATTATACCTTGATAGACAAAATAAGGAGAATCAGAGAGAGAGAGAAATATGAAGGTGACCTTGATAGAGAGAAAATTAGAATCAGGGAGAATCAGAGGGAGATAAAAAACGAAAGAGACACAAACGATTCAATAACCAGAAAGAGACAGAGAGAGGCAACAAGGAAGTAACGCACAGAGAGGAAGCAGAGAAGATACACCGAAAGACAATCAGGAAGAGGAATGTAGCGAGCGAAAGAATGAAAGATATGAAGAAACCACAACAAAGAGACACGGATGAACAACAAACAAGAGACAGAGACAACCAGGACAAAACATACAAATAGAGAAAGGAAGAACGAGACAAGAAAAAGCACAAAAGTGATAGAGAAAAAACTAGATTATAGAAACCGAGAGTCAACAAGGACAGTACAAAGAGAGAGAGAGAAAGAAAGAGACAAAGAGAGAAAAGAAGAAAGACAAAGAGAGAGAGAACGGAAGATAGAGACTAAGAGAAAAAGCGAGAAAGGAAGAAAGATACAAAGAGAGAGAAGTGAAGAAAGATACAAAGAGACAGAAGGCAAGAAAGAGACAATGGGTGAGAGAGAAGAGAAAGGAAGAAAGAGACAGAGAGAAAACACAAAGCGGTAGTGAGAAATTTAAAAAAAGCTAGCGCAAAAAAGGAACGAGTCACTCGGAGAGAAAACTACACTGACACAAAGGGGAATAAAGAAAAATACAGAGAGAAAGTAAACCACAAAGAGACATGACATAGAAGCAAGAAAGGTACATAGAACGAGAAAACAAGAAAGCAATGAATAACGAAATTAAAAAAGAGACGAAAATAAGACTAAAAGGAGAAGAGAAAAGCAGATAAAGCAGACAAAGAATGCTAAAACGAAAGACGGAGAAAGTAGCCAAAGCGAGCAAAAATGAAAAACGAAAAACATACGAGAATGTAGAAATAAAATAGACATGGGGACAAACACTGAGATAAACAGGAATTTTAGTTACAAACGAAATAGAGAAATTGAGACAGAAAGTCATGAATAACCCGTCCGAAAATTAAAAGTGGAAGAAAGAGACAAGTAAAAGCAAAATGAGGAAGCCCGGATGTAATGAAACGGCAGGGAAATATAGAGAATCTACGCGGCCCAAAGAGAAGATCCGAAAGAAACAAAAGGTTGGAGTAAAATAAAGGAAGAGTGAGTGAAAGCATACAGAGCCATGTGGCTGTACAGAGCCAGTGAGAGAATATGTAGACAAATGAGAGGGTTTGTCTTGTGGGAGGAAAATCAATAATTCCGGGAAGGAATAGCGCGCAATTGTCTGCTTTTATATGTGGGCTATTTTCTCCCAAAACGCTTTTATTACAAGATTTCATGGGAAGGGAAGACGAGCCGTCAAGTCCCTCCCCCACCTTTCCCCTCATTTACTACCACAAAGAGTGAGAGGGATAGGAAAGAGTGGGAGGGAAAGAGGGGCCCTATAGACAAGAGAGAGATAAGTACTGCTCGTGTCATGCTTAAGCCAAAAACAGTGTCTCTCTCACTCGCTCCATTGACACATGTTTGGAGCTGTCTCCCGGTTCACAGTATATTCCTCTCAGGCTCCCTCAGTATTACTTTCCAGTTTGAAACACGAGAACAGAGATAAAAAAAAAGCTCCGTCTCACCCCATTTTTATCAATGTAATTTCCACAGCAAATCTCCTACTTGTCTCTCAATCAATCAATACTCACCCATTTGTCCTCTTCAACTTCCGACGCTCCAGGCCAACTCGATAACATCATCTGATTTCCTCCCGCCAAGTGACCACAAATAATTTGGTTGTCAATTACAAGCGTGTTGAGCGCTTTATTTAACGGTGTAATTATTTTATATGCTAACAAAATAGCACCGCACGATCATAAGGACGAGGATGAAATATGGCAGTGTGACGTTCATCCAGAACCTTCTCAACATTTTTGACTCTTCAAATTTCATGTACTATCCCATTTCCTTCATATTGATGGGTGAGACTGAAGCATAATTCACGGATATATTTTATGGAATTGTCCAGCGTCTATTTTTAGGTACACATATGTAGTACATTTAATGTATGTGTAGCTCCTATAATAATATCTCGACTAGGACGGGCCGGAGCCAGCGAGTCTTGAATAGTCGCAGAAACCACGAAAGGCAACAAAAGGGAAAAATCATCAAAAGTTGTGAAGCATACAACCACATAATGGCAAAGTGGGAACATTCAAAAGGATGCTTGAACTGGAGAACGCAATGGCAAACCATGATAAGCAAAATGATGGCTGAATAGACACAATAATGATGCAATGGGAAATGCTAGAGTAAACGATATAGGGAGAAAGAGCCAGGAAGAAATTCCGAAAAAACGGAGAAGATAGTAAAGGAAGCCCAACGAAAGGGGATAAAGAAAGAGAGAGCAGAATAGCTAAAATGTCAATAGAGAAAGTGAAAGAGAACGGTAGAAAAAAAATCCTCAGGAGAGTAAAAGGGAAAGCAGAAAAAAGTGTAAACACTCGCGAAGGTGAAAGCGGACGCAGGAAAAAGGCGAAAATATAAGGGAAAAAGAAAAGGAGAAGGCAGGAAGAATACGATAATATAAGGCAAAAACGTAAAAGAGAAAGCAGGAGGAATACTAAAATATAAGGCAAAAAAGTAAAAGAGAAAGCAGGAAGAATACGAAAATATAAGGCAAAAAAGTAAAAGAGAAAGCAGGAAGAATACGAAAATATAAGGCAAAAAAGTAAAAGAGAAAGCAGGAAGAATACGAAAATATATGGCAAAAAAGTAAAAGAGAAAGCAGGAAGAATACGAAAATATAAGGCAAAAACGTAAAAGAGAAAGCAGGTAAAGTACGAAAATATGAGGCAAAAAAGTAAAATGGAAAGCAGGTAAAATACGAAAATATACGGCCAAATAGTAAAAAAGAAAGCAGGTAAAATACGAAAATATACGACAAAAAAGTAAAAGAGAAAGCAGGAATAAGGCTAAAAACGAGAGAAGAGATTGTTAGAGAAATAAACAAACAGGAGAGAAGTGAAAGCAGGGGGAGTGAACGAGAAAGCAAGGAAAATTGTAAAAATGAACATTGAAAAAGTGAAGGAAGCAGCAGAAAAAATGATAAAAATGAAAAATGAGAGCGTGACAAAAAACATCAGCGAAATATTCAAAAGTGAAACCCGAGAGAAAGAAAGAGAAAGCATAGAAAGGTTTAGCAGGAAAGAAAATAGGTGAGAAAATAAAATACAAAGCAGGTAAAGGCCTAAAAAGGAACGGCGAGGGAGTGGTAAATAATGCAGAGAAAAGGGTAAAATGAAAGCAGTGGAAGCGAAAGCAAGAAAAATGGCAAAAGTGAAAGAAGAGAGAAGGTAGGAATAGGGGGAAATACCAGCAGAAAGAGAGAATGAGAAAGCAACGAAAAGTGGGGAATTATCAGGAGAAAAGAAAGTGTGAGGAAATAATAATCGAAAAGGTTTTCCGAGAAAGCGAGCAAGAGGAAAATGAGAGAAAAGTTCGAAACCGACGGAGAAAGGAGCATCTTGTGAATGGTGAGAAGGAAGAAAGTCACTTCATCATTGTTTCCTCCTCGGTAATTTGTCTCGTGTGTACTTGTCATCTTTGCGGATCTCCAAGACGTGTGCCTTTCCCGTGTATGAAAGGGAAGGAGATGATGACTGGGAGAGGGAAAAGTGGAAGAAAACGCATTACGGAGATTGAATGTAAAGCCCTGACAGGTTGCAACGTCCTTCAAAAATAATCGGGAACGAGGCGTGTTAAACCATAAATAAAAATTTCCTCTCCGCATGTTGAAATATAAATAAAATAAAAAAATAATTTTTCAACCAAACACGACTTTACCCTGAAAAAAGCTCCAAAAGGCACTTTATCCCGCCTTCAACGTTCGTCTAAAGGTCATCCATTAATTCCATTTTTCATCACAGCCGTCATTCGTTGAGTCCACAACATGGAAAAATAGCCCCAACTTTCCCCAAACATTTATATTTGTTTTTATTTTCGAATTTCCTTTTCTCTTCGATACTGTCGCCAGATTTAATATGGATGTTTTTAGCACCTCAAGCCAACTGTGGTATGGCCACAAACTCTGGCGTGGGTTGGCGGAATGACAGAAATGGAGGTGAACTGAAGTGGCGTTGAAATTTGAGAGGGAAAAAATACTTAAAAATGCATTTGCTTCCCTTTCCCATTTCGTCTCCGTTCACATTAAAAAGCAATGTGCGGTGTCGTTTTTTTTTGGCCACTGGACGTGTCCGCATTAAATATTTTAGTGAAATTGAATTTGCGTCCCTGCTGAACTTTTGTTTTTTTTGGGTGGCCGCGGAAGAGGAAAGGATGACTCGAATAGTTGTACATACATACGTATGTACGTATATACCTATATATATCGATATATTTTTGTATATGTATTGCTGTATAGATATCTATATACAGTATATATTTCCTACTCATTTCAGTGACCATTTATCTTTCTGCGCACACACATGGACAATTTCCCTGTGGCAATTTCGTCTCTCTCTTTTGCTCTTTCTTTTTCGCTCTTTCTCTTTCTTTCTTTGTATCTCTCCCAAAACTTTTTCCATGCCTGCTTATAATACCATTTTTTCCATTCCACTTGATTTCCTTGTGCCCGCACTTGATCTAATGATATAAAGTGTTGCATCATTTCCTTCCATTAACGCTAATGAGGACTCCCTTGATCCGTGAAAAAACTCTCTGGGGCAAAGTGAAGCTTTAAGGGAGACACAAGGCTAGGAGGGTGTCCATATGGAAACCACGCGGAATTTTAGAAGTTCGAGAATAGGAATTTTTATTAGTAAACAGAAGGAAATCAATGGATTGTAAATTACTTGGGAAAATAGGGAGCGAGTGTATATTTATGGGGTGATTAAGGAACTGACTCTAATTCTATTTGGATTTCAAGTTCCTGTTTATCCTCCGGAGGAATCGATGACCGATAATTTCATCCTCATTTCCTTTTCCTATCTACTTTAATTGCTTTTCTTTGCGCGCCTTATCTTTGGAACGCCTAAGTGGACTGGGCTTTCTTCCGTTACCTTTACTTCATTGGCAATTATTTTTCTGTCGTTTTGCTAAGGCCTTTTATCTCTGCCTATTTATCCTAGCCTTATATTTTAATTTGCATTCGTACCTTTCTGTTTTCAGTTTTCAACATCTTCCCGTATGGAAGGATGTGGGGCGGTTTTTGTTTAGTTAGTTTTGGATTTATTTAGTTGGTTTTATTTAGTTAGTTTTGGAATTATTTAGTTGGTTTTATTTAGTTAGTCCTGAATTTATTTAGTTAGTTTTAAATTTATTTAGTTGGTTTTATTTAGTTAGTTTTGAATTTATTTAGTTGGTTTTGAATTTATTCAGTTCGTCTTGAATTTATTTAGTTTTCTTCAATTTCTTGCTGAACTGGTTTTGTATTAATTGTAAGTATTGAACAGGGAAAATAGAACCAAATTTATTTTAATTTCCAAACTCATAGACTGTAACTTAAATGTATAGGTGCTTATTTTATTGATTTAAATTTCTAAATTTATGGCTTACAATTTTAATCTTTTTAATTAAACATTCTCTATGCTTTTATGTACACGTTTTTAATGTATTATTTTATGTCGTAATTTAATTGTTCTTAATTTTGTTTCATTTTCTCATTTTAATGTTACTCCCGTAAAATAAAATTTATCTCCCTCAGTTTTCCCGTTACATTGGTTGAATTTGTTTTTTTCCCTTTTCTCCCAATGTTTTTGCTCTACGACAAAAATTTATGTTTTGGCCCTTGATTGTGCTGCCTGAGCTGAATGTCTTTATATTTTTTCTTGCTTTATTTACTCCCTAATTTTAATTTGCTTCCGACCATGACAATAATTACGACTTTAATTCCAGCTTTCGTCCGTCTCGTACTTGGTTATAGGCAAATTGTTTCGTCGTCTTTCTCCGCATTCTGTTTTCTCTCGCAGCAGCTTGATTTATTTCATTATTTCTACGTTTCCCCTTTTTTCTGTATTTCCCCCGCTTTCTCCGGGGTGCCATTACCTCATATACCTATACAAGAGTGCATATATGTATCTTGTACCTATACAAGAGCTACATATGTATCATTTGGAAAGCATGCGGTGGACTACATGAGAGTAAGCAAATAAGAGCGTAATTACTTCGTCCTCAGTCTATCTGCGCACCTACTTATTAAAATGCTTTATTATTACGCCAAAAGTCCTATCCGACTCCAAAAACTTCTCACCCCTCGTCTAATGTGATAGACACATTCGTTATGGAAGAGCATACATAAGTATGAGTTACACAAAGATTCATAATTACTCTCGGGGTCATGCAAATAAATTTTCCATAAGACAAAAGCCCATGGATGGAAGTAGAACGGGGAGTGACAGAGGGAGTGTCGGCCAATAGAAATGGCTTGATTATTCACGAGGATATTAGCGTGAGATTAATAATGCCGTTTATTCTGCTCTTTTTCCCCCCACAATTCCTTCACTTTGCCCTGGGAATGTACCCTTCCATCAACTGCATTCGCAAAGGCAACAAAGGGCACAATCCTCTCTTTTGTGTAGTAATTTTGGCATCCTGTGTGGTGAGGATGCGGCATTAAGGGATGCTTTGTTTTTTCTGTGTATTTTCCATCCCTTTTATTTATGTAAATACATTTGTAACGGTCGTATACAGGTCGGGGAAACTACTTTGTATTCTTTCGCATTTTCGTTTTTCACGGTCTTCTAATTTTGTTTCCTCTCGCAGTTGTTCCTTCTGGCCTCAAGTATACATTGTCGCTTACAATTTCTCTAGTAGCTTTCTCTTTCTTTCTACTTGTTAATTTTTTTCCACTAGCTTTTTT
Organism: Disparrhopalites patrizii; assembly: GCA_034698585.1. Classification (NCBI taxonomy): domain Eukaryota; kingdom Metazoa; phylum Arthropoda; class Collembola; order Symphypleona; family Sminthuridae; genus Disparrhopalites; species Disparrhopalites patrizii. Next base: position 12,299 of record JAQGBT010005102.1, read on the forward strand.
CTCCATTTCGCCATTTCAGTATGTATTTCTTTGCTTGATCTCTCTTTCTTTCTCCCGTTTAGCAATTTTCTGTTAGCTTCCGTGTTCTAGCTTTCTCTTTTTTAGTATTTCTTTGCTAGCTTTCTCTGTTTCAGTATTTCTCTGCTAGCTCTCTCTTCATAACTTTCTCCTTTCAAGTAATTTTCCGCTTGCTTCCTTTTTCTAGCTTTCTCGTTCTTACTGGTTACCTTTTAAGATTTCCCTGCTATCTTTCTTTTTTTAGCTTTTTCTTTCTAACTTGCTCTCTTTTCATATTTTTCTGCAAGCATTCTTTTTGGCGACTTTCTCTAAATAGCTTTTTCCCGTTTATCATTTCTTTTCTGGCATCCTCTTTCAATCTTTTTTCACTTTAAGATTTTTCGGTTGGCTCTCTCTTTCATTTATTCTCCCCTTTAACATTGCATGTTTAGACTTTCTCTTGCTTAACATTTCTCTTTCATTCATTCTCCCCATTAATATTGCACTTTTAGAATTTCTCCTAATATTTCTATTTTAGACTTTCTCCTAATATTTTTATTTTAGAATTTCTCCTAATATTTCTATTTTGGACTTTCTCCTGTTTAATATTTCTCTTTTAGTCTTTCTCCTGTTTAACATTTTTATTTTAGACTTTCTCCTGTTTAACATTTTTATTTTAGACTTTCTCCTGTGTAATATTTCTGTTTTAAACTTTCGTCTGCTTAAAATTTCTGTTTTAGACTTTCTCCTTCTTAATATTTCTCTGTTTGCTTGTTCTGTCCGGCATTATCCTCTTTAATATTTCTCTGGTATCTTTTTCTCTCTGACTTTCTCTTATTGTTAGTTAGTATTTCTCTGCGGGCTCTTCTTGTCTGTTTTTTTCTCGCCTATCGTTTCTCTGCCGATTTGTTTCGTCTAATTGTCTCTTTTCTGGTGTTCGCGTCCTGGTTTCATCTCACTCTGCAAATTCCTCTTATTTTTTCTTTGGCACATTCAGACCACGAAAGTTTCTTTCTGACTTTCTCTTTCCAACCTTCTCACTTTCTCTCCGTGCAAATTTCTCCATCGACTTTCTCTTTTTAGAATTATCTCTGTTGTTGGCTTTATTTTTATGAATTTATGTCTCCCTCGCTTTCTCTCTACAGCTTTCACTATCCACATTTCTGTTTCATCTTTCATGTCCCATGTGTTGACCTTTGACCTCCGCATTGTCTCTCTTACTTTCCTGGAAGCAATTTTGACGTTGTTTCTGCCTTGTTGTATATTGTGGCTTTGTCTGCTGGAAATTCGTTTCAGGGAATCTTGTTTATCTCTTTTTCTCGGTATCTAAAATGATCTTCCAGACAAATTATATTTACTCAGAGAATTTGGGTGGAAAAAACGTGTTGGTTATAAACCAAGTAGGAGAGAAGGGGAGAATAAATGTGAAAAAATTAATGGAAAGCGTGAAATAATAATTCCATTGACAAGTGTGGGAAAACAAAGTTGCCAGAAGAAATTAGTGTAGAAAGGCGTGAAGACGGAGAAAGTTGAGTGCCATTCTTTTCCTTTCATTTCGGCTCTCTCATTCCCAAGATAATGAATGGAATTCTTAATACGTAAATGTATACAAATACGCCGTCTTTCATGCATTGAGAATGGCTTGGGAGGGAACAAGAAGATTCGGAAATTAGAAGCCGGAAATAAAATGAAGTGACCCATCTCTCCCCTTTTCAATTCCCGCCCGACCTATCCTTTGTTCTATTTCAACTTTCTCTATGCCTGCCCGGCTCTTGTTAAACTCTGACATTTGGGAGAAAAACGGACTTTTTTCTGACGAAGCAGACAGAAGCATGAGGGGAAAAGGACACTGTTTATACTGTTTAAGGAAATAATTTCCAGTCTAAAAAATTGAGGTGTCCTTCCCTATTTTTATTTCATTTTATTTGATGCGAGGCGGAAAGTTGGAGTAAAGTTTTGATTCTTCGTTGCAAAACAAGATAACACATGAAGGGAGAGCGTCGTCTTGTTTCAGATAGTTGAGACGGAGTGGCAGAGACTGATGAAGTGGCATACGAGTCATTAATCTCAACTTTTCCCCCCACTAACTTTGGCAACAATGAGTACATAGGCAAATGATTGTGTTTGCACACGCTTTCTCCTCTATTTTATTTGACTTATCGTACTCCATAATTCATTTTCTATCCTGTAGCCATTTTTCGCCTTTGTTTATCTCCCATGTTCAACTTTTTATTTTTCCAGTCTGATATTCTGTCTCGTCCCATCCTTTCTTCCTCTGTCGCTATTTAATACTTTTTAATTTTGTGTTACTTTCTCGCGTTCGTTTTTCTCTAATCCGGATCTGCTATGCATAGTATGTCTCTCTCAGCCAGCTCTGTATAATTGTTCTATTATTTTCATTTCTCTCTTGGCTCGGTTTCTTTCCCTCCCTTTCATTTTCTCACTATTCCTTTTTCGCATTTCCTTTCTCATCTATTCATCTCGTTTTCATTTCCTATGTCTCTCAATATTTCTTTCTCTCATTTTTTTTGAATTCTGTTTCTCTCTCATCTCTCTATTTCATTTTCTTTCTCTCTCATCTCTCTCTTTCATTTTCTTTCTCTGTCTGATCTTTCTCTTTTTCGCATTTTCTTTCTCTTTTTCGCATTTTCTTTCTCTGTATAATCTTTCTATATTATTCTGTTTCTCTCTCTCATCTCTCTCGTT
>JAQGBT010005103.1:0-15000 GCA_034698585.1 Disparrhopalites patrizii
AATTTTATTATGGATCTATGAAAAAAATACAATTTTTATCCGACAAAAATTGACCACGCCAAGGAGGTTTTTTGAACGTTGGACCATTTGTGAGTTTGTGACTAAATCGATTTATTTTGAATATATTTTTTGATTGATATTTTCAGTATGTCATACAATTACATAAACGTAAAACATATAATGACATGATAAAACATTTTTTCCAAGGTATATTATTGTATTTTTAAAATTTCCCAAAACTTTGTTTTTTTTTAATTTTCAAAAATTTCAAAAAATAATTCGTTCGTGTAATTTTCTGTTCTTTTTAGAAGTTTATCGTATAATTTCTTAAAGGGTTCCATTTTGTTTTTGCGAGGGAAATGCGGCCTAAGCATTGAATTACTTGGAATAACCTCTTAACTTTTGTAAATTATTTTTGCTTTAAACTGATGTTCAAAAAAGGACATAAATTAATTATTATTCTTATACTCCAATAATTATTTCGGACATTCTGCTTGAGCACTTTCTGAGTGCAGCAAAAGAGTAATGAGTAATTACGTTTAACATTGTACTCAAATTTGTGCCAAAAACCTCCGTTTATGTATTCTTTTTAATCACCATAAAAGTCACTAATGGTGTTTAACTTTTTAGCAGATTCCCTATTAAATTTGACGTTAAAAACTTTTTCAATTCTAATTATATTCCTAAATGCAGGAGGACAAAATCTTTCATCAAAAGAGTGATTTTTGAACTTGGTGTGGAAAGACCATCATGACCTGATTTTTTGCTGGATTGGAATAAAATCTTTTGTACATCCACAAGAAAATTTGGGCCTGAAATATTTCTTTAGAATTATTTTTATATTAATTGTATAATTTTTCTACAGTTTCATTTTGCTACAAATAAATCCACAAGGAAAAACACAAATAAATTAGCGACACTTTATTTTCTAAGTTGTGGTTCCTACAAAGTAATTATGACACCCTTTGAAGTGCAACGAAATACAAATGTGATTTCTTTCAATAGTTATAGATATAAATACATATTCCAAAGCCCATAAAACGCCGTAGCTCCTTTTGTTCGTCGTCGGGACATTGCGAGATTGAAATGAACACTTTCTTTCAGTCTGAGGGACCAATATAAAAATTATATCAGCCTTTCAGAAAATAAAATCCCATTCATACGCACAAAAAATTTCTTTTGGGTGTTTTTCTCATACTTATTGAATCACGACATACAGAAATAAATCGTAGAAAAAATAACACCTACGAAAAAAATATGTACGTCAACTGGTTTCTATATGTATACAAAAAGAATCTAGCGAGACTAATAATGGGTCTTCGCATGTGTGCGTTTTTTTATAACAAAAAAATTGTTTTTTTTATATTATTAAACTACATATGGAACTTATCATATGATTATTGCTTATGGTAACGGTGTTAATTTAATGTATTTTTATTTAGTCTCTCTCAAGTCGTTCCGCTCCCTTAGTAAAATTTCTCACAATTTCTCGCTTTGTTGTTTTTTTTTCTTGTGTATTTTTTTTGGAAGTATACTTTATAGGTAGATGCTCCTTTAACTCGAGTTTTGTTCCTATAGTTTAAGGTCAAGGGATTATTATATGATCATAGGTAAAGTGTAATTTCCTTTTTTTCACTCATATATTTACGGGTAATGAGGATGATAAAGAAAGTGCAATTTCCACTCTATTTTATATACTTTCTAACTGCTCCCGTAATAAAAATTATGCTTGAAAAAAAGGGTTGTTGTTGGGAAATCTGTTGGGAATTGAATTTAGTCTCCTTTTGACTGGTCTTCGGTGAAGAATTACTCCGTTAGGTTGTGGGTGCAAGTCAATATCGTAGGGCTTCCGGTTTGGTTAAAATAATTGGCGTTTATTTTAATTCAATCCCATTCGAAATTCATCCTATTTGGAGTTATTTGTCAGTTTGGGTTTTATTCCATAAATTTGTGTTTTAGATTCAGTTTGTGTTTTTTTAGAGCTCCAAATTGTGGTTGTATTGTGCTTCCGTCAAACCTGCGTCGAGTGTGCCGTCGTGGCATTCTAGATTTTTTTTATATGCTTTTATCTCGTTGATAAAGCTTCTTTGCTTTGGAGAAATCCCATGATGGCAAAGGGCATCACCCGGTTTTATCTGTAATAAACTTATGTATACGTACAAAGTTTGTCTTGGGAAAAATAGGGTTGGATATCTGATTGAAGAATTTTTTAGATAGGAATTTATGTGCTTGCAAAGGAATATTTCTGAAAGTGCCGACTCCGCGCCGGATTTCCTGGTAGGAATTTCCTTCAACGCAAATAATTTATCAACCAATAACTCTGGCCTAATCAAGAGATTCAACGGTTAATTTTTAATTTGGTAGAGGTGGGTAACCCTATATAACGTAATTTATTTATTTATTAATTTACCCTATATAACGTATAATTTATTTGAAATCCAAGTTCAGGTATGAATCAGTTCAAACTTAATTTATAATCATCGCTATTTTATTTGATTCATTAATGTAAATTTAATTTTTTCATCCGTACAAATTTAATATTGAGTCAATGCACATTTATTTAATTAATCAACGCAAATTTAATTTATTGTTCAATGAACATATGTATATTTTATTAATCAAAGCAAATTTGATTGAATAAACAAAATGCACATTAAATTTATTACTAATCAACGCAAATTTAATTCAATAAACAATGTACATTTAGTTTATTAATCCACACACATTTAATTGGTTAATCAGTGCGCATTTATTTTTAATAATCACTACAAATTTAGTGTATTAATCAACGCAAAGTCAATGCACGTATATGCTATTAATAGCGCAAATTTAATGGAATAAACGATGCATATTTAGTTTATTAATCAACGCAAATTTAGCTAATTAACGGAAATTGAAATGATTGGTCGTGGTCAATTTATTGATTTATTCAAAGCGAATTTAATGAATTAACCGGCGTAAATTTAATTTAATGATTTAATTTATCCATGAAATTGACCACAGAAACAACAGAAATTTGTTTAATTCATAGACGTATGTACCTGACAAATCGGGGCTATATCCCCTATCAATATAGGTAGTTGGTACAATTAGATTTGCATTACCTATATGTACGTACATATATTGTGCAAATTATTTTGGTCAAGTCCAAATCAGTGGAGCTAAAATTGTTTTCTGCACATTTTACAATTTGGAATCAGGAATAAATGTAGATGGTCACAAAACCGCTTTGACATCATATTCAAATCTGAAGGTTACAATCATATATGCCGGAATTTGTGTGGGATCTAGAACAAATTTTTACGCGCAAATAATTAATATTAATGAATTTGTGAGTCACGGGGATTTCTACTCAAAAATCGATGCGATCCATTTACTATTGCAAGCTTGTACATATTTCATTCTTACATGGATGAAATTTGTATGTCATCTGTATTTCGGATATGTATACACAGACACATAGATACTACTGAGAAATGTTTGATTGTTGCTAGAAATGATGCATTGAATTTAATTATAAGTCGTTCGGCTACACGGAGATTTGAGATGCTGAACGAGAAGGATATGCAATTGATTGATCTGACTTGAAGAAGGTACCTTACGTTTTCTAAAAATAAAAAAATCCCTCGGGTATCTCACTCTAAAAGTGAAAAGTGCCTCAAAATGTAGCGGATATCCTGCTGCAAAAAAATACATATTCGTTCATACAATTATGCACCTAGCGATTCACACACAACAAAGCACTTTCGAATCCAAAAAATGTTCAGAGGTAGCTGATAATAGAGATTATCCATGTTGTATATAGTTGTAAGTCACTACAATAATAGACAATAATAGTAACAGAAAAATAATAATTGCCGATGAAGATATTTGTAACAAACGGCCAGCCTATTGTTACAATGAATGACCACAATAATGCTTTTCTTGCCGGCCCTCTCAATGGGCTTAATTACAATTGAGACACATGATGGACTTGGTGTAATAATTATACATATATATATAGCCTTGGCACAGCCGTTACAATCAAGCTATAATAATAATTACCTGGAACATAATAGTTTTATTTATAAATTTATTTTGTATATTTATACTTATATAGCACTTATATTAAAATTTGTATTATTGTTTGTGTATATTATAATAATTTAATTTATATAGATTTAATTCCTTTGCATATGTTGCAGAAAAAAGAAAATGCCTCGACAACTTCTCATCCTTCTCCTGGCGTCCCTGGCCTTAGCAAAATCGCATTCAAATTTGAATGGGGAAACGACGACCCGCCCGAAACGTCAATTATACCGAGAGGACATCCCTCATCGAGCCCTAGACGGCCATTTCCAACAACGAGAGCAGCACAAGCCCCGTGGACAAGGTCAACTCCAAGGTCAAGGTCAACTCCAAGGTCAAGGTCCCGGCCCAGAACTTCCCGGTGGCTTCCAGCCGGACATCTCCGTGAATAATTTGCTCCATTTCGGTCACGAAGACGCCATCTTCCCCGGCTTCCGGCCTTTTCCCCACGGTCAAAATGGCTTCGGAAGACCAAGAGGACCTCCAGGACACTTCCGAGAGAGTCCTCATGCATATCAACATGCTCCTTCTCACCGACATCCTCCTCCTCCCCCCCGGCATCATGGACATCCTCCTCGACATGGAGGACATCCTCCTCCAGAACATGACATTGTGGAACATCACCATCATCATTCTCTTCCAGAAGATGGTCCTCCTCCTCCTCCTGGTCCTCTTCTTCCTTCGAAACATCACTCTTCTGGAGGTCCACCAAAACCCGGGGGGCCGGCGTCCTCCTTCTCCGTGATTGAGTATGATCATCATCAGGAGCCGGAAATCCGGCATGAGGGCAAGCCCTCCAAAGATGTCCATGGGAATCCCTTTCATAGTTTGGCTCCAGGACCCCTACATTTCCAGGGGGGAGAGCAACGGGAGATTTCTTCTGGGGGACATCATCCTCCGCCAATCCAGCATCATTCCACCCGGGAGACGTCCAATCACATCCTCCCAGCTGAACATGATTCCCATTTCCGGAAGCAATTACAACAAGTTTGGAAAATGAATTACCAGAAGAATGTCCCTTCCAAGGATTTCCCCAGGCCTTTTAGCTTCGTTTTCCAGGATGGCTTCTAAAGTACCTTTTTTCCTGGAGCTTCCCAGTCGAGCCCTTTTCTTGGACACATTTTGAACTGGAATATCATTTGGATGTTACAAAACTTTTTATTTGATTTGCAAAGAATGAAGACAATGTTTAATAATTTTATTTGCATTTTTAATGTATTTTTTTTGATAATTTTAGTACCTGCGGTTTTTTGATAATTTTATTTAGTAATTTTATTATATGGAGCAATTTTGAATTTGTGGTTCGTTTATCCTGCACGAGATGACTCGCAAGTCTCTTGGACACAGGATTTTCCCGCAAAAGGATGGAGACAAATCCAAGAAAGAAAAACTACATGAATAAACAAATTATTTGGAATATAAAAAAAAAGTAACAACTTTTTTCGAAATTTTTTACCCTTATTCGGTCTGCATTGTAGATATTATTACAATAATGCTGATAATACCATTATTTGTTCATGACGCTGGTTAAATCAGGCTTCATTGGGAATTTGCGGGGGCGAATTCCGTGGATGAGCAATGCTCGCGCCATCTACCAAATTGTTGGCAATGTGCTTGAAAATTTTCATTTTGTTGATCGGAGTCATCTGTATAGAAAATGACTCACATATTTCTTATTTAATTCGGGTAGTGACAAAAAATGTAACCTTGACAATTTTATTTACAAACAAAATTTATTCCTTTAAGAAACTCATGGAATTAACTCCCAATTAAATTGGGAATTAATTGCCGAACAATTTGCCAAATGTATTTGACACCCAACCAGCGTTTCTAGTGACGGCGATCACCACTAGGATGGATATCGTCTTTCTCTTTGTTGTACAATTGTATCGTAAATTGCCATTATTGGATGATCCCAGGGGAAATCTTGTTGTTGATTACTCGTTACGGGACTCACTAACCAGAACACACGTTGGGTCACACAGGGAAAAGGAGATTTGTGCTCATTTGCTCATTATCAAATGATTCCCACCTTGATTATTTCTCAGACTCTTCCTTCTTAAGTATTCTATTTTTATTTAATTTTTCCTTTACAAAATCGTTACTAAACCTATGTATGTTCACAGAGTGGATGTCGACAGGAAAGTCACACGCCTCCTTCTGTCTGGGGAAAGTGTTAACGAGTCAGATGAAGAGATAAGGGTAAAACATAAAACGTAATTATTGAATTACATCAAAAATCACTTATTTTTACCATTCATTCAGGACTTCACCGCTTTCCTATCTATATCTCTCTCTCTCTCTGACTCTCTCTCTTTCTCGCTTTCTTTCTCTCTTTCATTATTCTCTTATTCTCTTGTCCTCTCTCTCTCATTTTCTTATGTTCCTCTCTCATTTTCCCATGTTCCTCTCTCTCTCTTTCACATCCCACATTTCCTCTCTCTCTCTCTCTCTCTCTCTCTCTCTCTCTCACATCCCCCTTTTCCTCTCTATTTCTCTCCCTCTCCCTCACATCCCCCTTTTCCTCTCTATTTCTCTCTGTCTCTCTTACAACTCTTTTCCTCTCTCTCTCTCTCTCTCTCTCTCTCTCTTAACAACCCTCTTTTCCCCTCTCTCTCTGTCTCTCTTACAACCCTCTTTTCCCCTCTCTCTCTGTCTCTCTTACAACCCTCTTTTCCTCTCTCTCCTCCTCTCTCTCTCTCTCTCTCTCTCTCTCTCTCTCGTATTCTCTTTCTTTCGCGTCTAATCGCGGCCATGTAAATCTTGACTTTTACCCCCCATTCAGCTTTGATCTTGCAATTAGGCAGAAACCATAGCAAAAAAACAAAACAAAACTTCTCATACATAAGCAGTATTTACACTCAGAAACGTCAACAATGGGTAATATTACAAAGGAGCAGCAATACGCACAACAATGCTTTTCAATGTCTCTGGTTCGAGACACAGGTGTGTACCATGAATGACCGGCTGAGGGTAGCCTCCGTGCACAGACACGTACGATCGCCTCTCATTTGGTATGTATGCACAAATGTATATACACACATGTGTACCTACATATCCCTCCATTATTGAGTAAATCACCTCCAACAATGGAAATAGAAGAACAATAAGCATGTGAATGGCCATATTTTTTTCCGTCTCCTATGCAACAGAGGACGTATGGTGCCTCCATGGGGACTACGGCAATGTCTCATTTCAATGGATTTAGGACGGGAACAGGATGCATAAGAGAGAGAGAGAGAGAGAGAGAGAGAGAGTCAGAGAGAGAGAGAGAGAGAGAAAGGGGAAACCTTAGTTTTTTTCGATTGTTTTTAAAATTACATAACATTTAAGGGAATGGAGCAAAGGCACGGACGAAGGGATGTGTGTAATGTCATTTATTTTTATAGCTATTATGGAATATCAAATGAGTCATTTAAAGCCATTGCGGTGACGGTGCGTTGATGGTGCTGTGGTCAGAAAGGATTAGATGGAGGCATGCGGAATAATGATCAAGAATAATCATCAAGTTCCCTCGGAATGCCCCTTTTTTCTGGCTTCTGGTCATACCTTTGCCAATCCTCTGGTCGTGGTCAGTATCTGGTTACATTTTATTCATGATGAGAAATGAGAACATTTAAATGTGTATCCAAGGTGAAGTACATAATTTGATCAGCTCCACACGGCCTTATTAGACAAAATGATCATCTCCACACGACCTTAATAGAAAAAGTGATCATCTCCACACGGCTTTAATAGACAAAGTGATCATCTCCACACGGTCTTAATAAATACAGTGAGGATCTCCAAAAAATGATTAATTCGTATGGCTTGGATGTAACCCTGTATTCGGGCAGTCTTTATGTTTATTATATATAATTGTAATAAAAGCAGGAAGTTTTCAAAATTAAAAAAATGGGGTAATTTCTGTTAAATTTAAATTTCTATGTTACAATTACAATAAAAACAGGAAGTTTTCAAAATTAAAAAAACGGGGTAATTCCTACGTTAAATTTAAATTCGTTTGAAACCCCTTGGATTAGCAGCCGAGTGCGTCCGCGGAAGGCTGATACAATTCAAGGGATCTGGAACAATTTTTATTTCATACAGAATATAATGCCAAAAAAGAATTGTTATTAAAATATTGAATAAATGTTAACATTTATTCTCTTGTGTATCTCTTGCGAAAAGTTTTTCTTCAGCTTTGTATAAGGCGTTAAGGCGAACATTTTTACATTGCAGAATTGCGGATTTGACCATTTTATGTATTAAGACTTCGCGGAAGTGATCATAATTTTGACTTAGCTTCGGTATATGAATGTAAAAGAAATTGGAAAAAAATAGCTAAACGAGTATATTAAATATTTTTACAAAAATGTTACAAACGTGTGCATATATGTGCATCTAAATGTGTATACATTTAGAAAAAATGGGTTAAAAGTTAAAATTTACAAAGAATGTGCTCAAAATAAAACATGCGTGCAAATTTACAATGGCACTTATGTAATTGATAAGGATTTATAAATTTGAAAAAATGGCGTCTTTACAAAAAATGCGTTCAAATCTCCAAATTATGGATACAATTTTACAGATTATGAATACACGAATTATGAATGAATTATGAACATTGCGTTCAAATTCAAAATTGTGTACATATATTTATTGAAAGTGCTTGTAATTCACGAAAACTATATATACCGAAATGTCTTGCACGTATTTTTTGAATTTTTATTGATCATGATCGCTGACTTAATAAATAATCCAAAAATTACAAAAAACAACCTTGTAAATTTCATTTTGAAAAGAATCGCTAATAATGGTGTCATATAACGGCAGTAATAAGTAATAATGCTATGCTATATAGTAGAATGCCCTTTCACAGCCAGAAAACAAACTCAGCATGTTTCACAATGCCCCAGTGCGGACGTAAAAGAGGCATACACCAGTCAAAAGCAAGCGGACGAAAGATCTTCAGCATGCAACCACATTTTATACTCAAAACATGTGATTTTTTTAATGCAAGAAATTAAACTCGTGTAGGATGCATTCAATGAAAAATTGATGACAGTCCAAATTTAGTAGAGTATTTGAAAATTTAATTCACAAAAGATGAGAAAACAGATGGTACAGACACATTACACAAAAAAATCGGATATTTCATATTATATATAGGCACAAAATATTGAGTGTTTTGATTCTTTTGCAAAAATATGACATTTTTGGTCATGTTCAAGAATTTTTTTCAGCTGTATGTACCAATAAAAAGTCTCTGAGACCAGTGAGCACTAGAAAAATTGTGACACCGGGAATTGTATAAAGGGCTTCCAGGAGTTAACCGTAATATCCGTGACCTCCATAACCTCCTCCGATACCACCATAGCCAAGTCCACCACGGCCTGAAACACAAATTTAGACAGAAAATGTTCATTTAGTTTCTTTAATGATACCTCAATATAATTTAAATATAATTTAAGTGTTTTAATTAAATTCTTTTAAATATAGAAGGCTTACCATAACCACCATAACCTCCGCCATAACCTCCGCCATAACCTCCAATACCACGGTATCCTCCATATCCACCATAACCGCCATATCCGCCCAAACCGCCGATTCCACCATAGCCTAATCCGTAGCCGCCACCATAACCTCCAATGCCATGTCCGTATCCACCGCCGTAGCCGAGACCTCCGTAGCCCAAACGGCCTGTTTTAATTGGATATACCAAATTTCATTATTTTTGCTAGGCCTCAATTAAAATGTCTTATTATAAACCCGGGAGATTTTAGTTTAATATTTGCAGAATGATTCTAGGCTTATAGGGAATATTCTGTAATAAATTCTATTGCAATTATTGCTTTATCTTATGCTAGGATAAATTATTTTCTCCAAGCTCAGCATTTTATTTTTATATCGAGGAATTTTTTTGCTTGCAATTATTTGCTGAAAAAATTATTTTAAGAAAATTTTCTCTCCAATTATTTTAAGAATAGCTTCCCCGCCATTTTTCCCCAAAAATTGTGCTTTAATTTCGTTCCACAGAATTTTGCTTAAATTTCGTTCAACAAAATTTTGCGTGAAATTAATTCATAGAAATTATGCTCAAAATTATTTTGAAGGAAATTTTGCCTGAAATTAAATAATAGAAATTTTGGTTGCAAATTATTTTGAAGGAAATTTTGCAGGAAATTATTTTGAAGAAAATTTTGCTAGAAATTATTTTGAAGGAAATTTTGCTAGAAATTATTTTGAAGGAAATTCTGCTGGAAATTATTTGGGAGGATTGCTAGAAATTATTTTGAAGTATTGCTAGAAATTATTTTGAAGGAAATTTTACTGGAAATTATTTGAAGCAAATTTATTTCAAGGGAATTTTGCCCGTTTTTCAAAGAAACTTTCACTCAGAATGATTTCAAGCAAATTTGGCTCCCAATAATTGCAGTAGTGAAAATTATTCGAAGAAACTTCTATTCCACTCATATAAATTTCCGCCAAATTCTTCCTTATTCGTCTCTTCAATACTCCCTGGAATTTCTCCAGAGTATTTTCGATTATTTAAAATTTAGTGTCACTTTAAAGATTACCTCCTCCATATCCTCCATAGCCACCATAACCTCCATATCCTCCAAGACCGCCAACGCCGTAACCGCCATACAAGTTACCCTCAGCCGTATCAAGGCTCTCCTTCTTCTCAGCAACTTCCTCAGCGGCAAAGGACAAAGCCACCAGGGCGAAGAGGGTGACTGTTAAGGCCTGGAAGAAATTTTTATTTGCAACAAATTATATTATTATATATAATAATTATTATTGTTACTCCTTATAGTTATTATTGCTCCCTAAAACAAATTGTGCAACTCTCCCAAACTCGCTGTCTTATAATACCTTCCAAATTAAAAACCGCCCTTATTCCCACCAAAACTCGAGGAATTTCCCCCCAAAATCTTCTAAATCCAATGCATTTTTGATAGATTTTAAAAAACCCCAAAAAACTATTAGTAAACGCTTTCATTGCCACAGCAACCACTTGAATGCACTCTCTTCTGCGCCTTAATATTCAATAAATTTGCAATGCTATAGTACACGAAATTTTTTTAGATGTTTACATTTCAAAATTTCCAGGATAAAAAATTAAATAAAAAACCCGAAAAAAATGAAAAACTCACAAAGATCTTGGCCATGTTGATGGTTGTAGTATTTACTTGAAAAATTCTGAATGGAATAAATTTGTCGGAAACGCTCTCAAAAGGCACAAGGGACTGTGTGATGACCGGGACTACGTAGGATGTCCCTTTATATACGATTTGCCGAGAAGGGCACGGAGTCACTCTGCCATTTAATTTCTCTCTCTCTCTCTGTCTCTCTCTCTCTCTCTCTCTGTCTCTCTCTCTGGATTTGCCCCTCTCCCTCACACTTACACTTTTCATACAATATTACGCTATCCTAAACGCCGTAATATAATGGCAATAATAAGAACAAGAAACCCCTTAGTACTATATAGTTACTACTGTACTATATATACCCCTACAATAATTTACATTCACCTTTGCCTTCATTGTTCGCGTAAGAGACGTCGACACTCATGTCTTTGGACAGACAAATATACCTTGTAGCGGTCTCATAAGGGAATAATGGTAATCATGTAATGTAATGTAATCCCAGAGAATGCTGAGGTACACTTGTTCCATCACGTCCGTGCTCTGATTTCAAATTCACCCTTGACGTCTCCTTCTTTTTATTTATTCCCACCTTTTTGTCTCCCTCACTTGCGTTTTCTTTCTACAGTCTTCTATCTCCCTTTCTTTCTTTCTCTCTCTCACTCTCTCTCTCTTTATCTCTCACCACATTTTCCCCTGTCTCTCTTCCTTTTTCTTTGCTTCTTCTTTTACTCGTACTTCGTCTCTTCCTTTGCTTTCTTTATTCCATTTTGTATTTGCTCATGTAATCTTCTCTCCTTATTCTTTTCTCCAATTTTTACTTTAATTCTCTTTTTTTAATTTCAATTTATTATTTATTTCCCTCTCTGTTTCCATATTTCGTTCCGGCTCACTTTCTCCCTTTGCATTCTTTCTTTTCTTCTCGGTCTTGTTTTTTCTCGCTTCCTCCCTAGGATTTCTCTGCTGCTTTTTTTCTCTCCATTTTCTGTCGCTCTTTAATTTCCTCTCGCTCGCTTTTTCTGTCTCTCTTTAATTTCCTCTCTCTCTCTGTTTATCTATCTCCTTAATTTGCCCCCTCTCTCGCTGCTTTCTTTCTCTCTTTAATTTGCCCTCTCTTTCTATCCTTTTCTCTCCCTCTTCCGCTCTCTTCCTAATTTTTTCTTTCTCTTTCTGTCGCTACCTCTTTTCGTTTTTTGATGTCTCTTGCTCCCTGTTTTTATTTTTCGCTCGCCTTCTATCTTCTTCTCTGTTGTTTTTCACTCTGTCTCTCTGTTTCTACCTCTTGTTCTCTGTTTTTAGTTTTCACTCTCTTTCTTGCTCTCTGTTTTTATTTTTACTTTCTTTCTCTTCCTCTCTCTTTATTTCTCTTTTTCTCTCTCTTTTGTGTAGCTGTTTTCTTTCTTCGCTTTCTTTCTCTCTCTTTTTTCTCTTTATCTTGCTTTCTTGGTTATATTTTGCTCTTTCTCTCTCTTTTTTTCTTTTTCTCTTGCTCTCTTGTTTATATTGTGCTCTTTCTCTCTGTTTTGTTAGCTGCTTTCCTTTTTCGCTCTCTTTTCTGCCATTTCAGTTTTTCTCTTTCGCCCTGTCTCAGTCTCTTTCTATTTTTCTCTTTCGCTCTCTTTTAATCTCTTTCTATTTTCTCTCTCGCTCTTTTGTGGTCTCTATACGTTCGATTTTTGCCTCTCTTTCTGTTTTCAATTCTGTCTCTCTCTCTCTCTCTTTTCTTTTTTGACTTTGTTGCTGTCTCCCTTCCTTCTTTTGCCTTCGCTCTTGTTCCCTTTTTCTCTCAGTTTTCGTCTCGGTCTCTCCCTTCGTCATCTCTTGAGGCTTTCGTTTTCGTCGCGCTTCCTCTCAGTTTCTTCTCTCCTTTTCTCTCAGTTCTACAGTATCTCGCTTCCTCTATTGCTTTTTGTGTATACATATGTACGTCCCTTTTGCCTCCTCTCAGATTTCCCTTTCCGTTTTTATATTTCTTTCCCTCTCATATTTAATAACTATATCGCAGTAATGATCAATTAAAAAAAATTATTCTGGATTTCCCTCATTTCTCCATGTCCCTCTCTGTGTTTCCTCAAACCGCTCGCACTAATTCCCACTCTCATATAACCATTTTAAGCACAAGCATAAAAAAATCATTGAGAGCAAGGAACGGACGGAACCGTTCCTCACCACGTTTTGTATATGTATATATCTGTTTTAAAAAATAATTATTACCATTTGAGCATTACATACACAATCAGCCCATTTGATAGTTTAAAAAAATATTAGCCACACATATGTTAATTTCCACTGCAGTTTAACCCATTAGGGGGTAGACCATAACACACATGCATGCCCTTTCCTTTCCCGCATTAAAGGTCCGTTGCATTACATATGTATTAACTATACCCAAGTAATATTGTAAATAGGTACTTTTCATAAGCAGGGATTTTTTTTTATTTAATACACCTGCACACGTTATGTATTAAAAATAGCAAAAAAACCGTCAATGACACATTATTACGTGATGAGTGATTAGCATGCGAAAACTTGAAGAAATAATCGCAATTACTCGTGAGACAATTTCCCTTCTTGGAACCTTTTGTCATGACAGAGTTACTCCGTACAGTGTCAAGACATTTTGGTATACATATGTGTGGTATATCCAACAGATAGATATATATGTATGTAAAATGTGCATTTATTCCGATTGAAAGGATTTGTCAGTCAACCATGCAATTTTTTTTTACTGGTGTGATTTCATTTGACAATTGGCGATTATTTTTTTTACTGATTTTCACACATTTCATTCATTGCATTTCCATCAATATGTTTGTACACAAGATTTGTGGTTGCTATATAAAATGTTCTTGTTTTCACGCATACTCCTCTGGTCATCTGGGCAGTAATGGACGATTATGTAATGGACTTAAACCAGATCATGATCTGAGAAAAAAAAAGAAGAATGTACGATGAGATTGATCAAGATGATTTTTTTAGCCCCAAAAAGTTGCTTTGTCATTGCACCGGCATGATATTGCAGAAAAATATTTTTGTTTTTCATTTTTTTTCCCTGTTTTGAAGGGTTCAACGTAATATTAGTACAATGACTCAAAGCAAAGGGAAAATAGCCGTGATTTATATGACTCATTGGCACTTTTACTACAGAAATGAACATGCTATTTTATTGGAAAGGAAATTAGGGGATATTACATTGACGATAACAAAACAGGATAATTTCATTCTGGGAAAAAAATGTAGGTGAAAATGACGAAAACAAAATGGGGGGAATGACAATGACTTGAAAGTGACATTAATCAATTTTTTTGGGGGGTTATTGTGGACGTTTTGGGGGGAGAAAGGGCTCATTGGCGGCAAGTTCAAGGGTGGCAAAAAAAATTTGTGTCCCAATCATCCCAATGTGTCATTGGCAAAAAAAGATGAATATGACTTTGGGAGTTGAAGGAGCTAATTTTGGCTTTAGGATTAAATAATATTTAGTGGCCAGACGTAATTTCTTTTTGTTTTTGTGAATCATATCCTGGCTACAGAGATTCAAAGTGGGTTGAGCTCATTGGGAAATGTTTTCTAGAATCCGTGTTTTCTTAATGGAACGTGAGGAACAAATTTTTTTGGGGAATATTTTTCCACATAGGATATTTTCATTTTTTTCTTGAACTTTTAGTGATTTGAAGACACCTGAAAGCATTGCAAATTAAAATTCATTGCGATTCCCGCTAAGCATATTTTCTTCACTATTCTCCCGCACTTTTCTCTGAATGTTTTTGCACATTTTTGCAAATTTGCAAGTTACCAGGATTAC
>JAQGBT010005104.1:0-14997 GCA_034698585.1 Disparrhopalites patrizii
GTCTCTCTTGTCTCTCTTGTCTCTCTTGTCTCTCTTGTCTCTCTTGTCTCTCTTGTCTCTCTTGTCTCTCTTGTCTCTCTTTGTCCTGCTTTCTCTCTCTGTCTTCCATTTTTCTCTCTTTGTCCATCTTTCACCCTTTGTCGCTCTTTCTCTCTCTATCGCGTTTCCCCCTTTGTCCCTCTTTCTCTCTGCTTCTCTCTCGGTTGTCCCCTTTTGTCCATTGGGCTCTTTCTCTTTTCTCTGTCTCTTGTCCATCTTTCTCGCTCTGATCCCGCTTTCTGTTTGTTTCTCTCTCTCCTTTCCCTTTTATCATTCTTTCTCTGTCTCTCTTCTATCTTTGTCTCTCTTTTCTATCTCTGTCTGTCTCTCGCTCTTGCTCTTTTTTCCTCTCTTTCTTTCCCTCATGTTCTCTCTCCTTCCAGCTCCTTCTCTCCCTCTCGTTTCCCTCTTTTTTTCTGCCTCGCTGCGGCTGTCCCTGCCTATCCTTTTACATCTATCCATCTGGCTGTCCCCATGTATTTTCTGCAGTTCTCAAGCTCGCAGTTGACGTCCTCCCGGAATCTTAGAGAGGGAGTAGAACAAATCGGTTTTTAATAGGGGGATCCCCCGATTTTATGTGATTGTCTCCCGCTCCTCTACCTCGAAATAAAATTAATGACTATGCGCCAATTGGGATTCCGACGGGAGCGGAGAATGTAGTTGAAAATTGTGTGGGAAAAGTACTATCCAATATATTTGAAATTGGACTGTACCCGAGAAAGATTTAGTTTGTAACTATCCCATATCTGTAAGGAATTATTTATGTACGTCCTCTAAAAATGATGATGTATCTAATGAAACTAGAGGTTAATTCGGTTTGTTTATAGCGGGTAACGACGGGGGAAAGCGGGAAACAATTATTCAGTGAAATCCTCTTGATAATGTCTGGTTTGAGCCACATGAAAAGATGGATAATTTTTGAGAATGGGAAAAAAAGACGGGGAAAGCAATCTCTCAAGGAAGAAAGCATAAGGACTGTTTTTCCTCACATACTCTTCCGGTATACGTACATGGGGCTTGTAAGACCATTTTTCTGCTGTTTCCCCTTATTATACTAGCCGCGGGCAAGTACACATTCCAGATTTGGCTTGTACGGAACAAAGAAGAGAAAAAAAAAAGATTTTCCCTTTCCTTCCTCCTACGTTATATATCTATCCATCGCTCTCTCCTTGGTTCCTCCTATTTAAAATTCTCCTCCCATTTTTCAATATTATTTTTCTTCTCCCCCATTATGATTGTCTTTATCCTTTAGTGGAGGAGGAAGAGGAAATCCTACGGTAAAAACTTCCAATAATAGTAATAATAATAATTCCCCTCGTGCATCTCCTCCTCCTCCTCTTTTCGTTCCCCTCATCCTTTGATTTCCTTTCTTTCCAAATTCTGCCACCTCTTTTTTCCCTCTCTCTCTCTCTCTTTCTCTCTTCTTCATTTTTTTCTGTGGTGCCTCCACGGTTTTAAGGAATTCTCCCACGTCCTTCACTTCACAATTCCCTCACGTAGTAAACGTACACTTTGTTCCTGTAGCAGGTCCTTAGCGTATGGGGGCTCCATACATGTATTCAGGGATAGAGACATGTAATTGTAGACGAGCTACAACTACTTCTCTGGGCTCTTCCTCCCAAAATATAGCTGTGGATGGGTCTGAATGTGAGAGAGGGAGAGACAGAAAAAGAGAGCGAGAGAGAAAGTGTGAGTATATATAAATATAAAGGAAGATAGTGAGAGGAAAGTATAGATAAACGGGGAAAGGGAGAGTAAATAGCCTCCGCTCAAGAGTTCATGTAGAGTAAAATGTAATGACGTATGAATAAGTTTTGACAATGAGCGTAACAAAAAGTAAAAGGTTGAGATAATTTCACCGAATTTCTATGTACACTTCCTTCCCATCTTCCCTGCTTTCTCTTGGGCTCCACCACGGGCTTTCTCTCCTCATTATTCTCTTTCCTTCCTCTTTTATTCTGTCTGTATTTCTCCACTTGGTTGCTTTCTCCCTCCTTCTCCCTCATTATTTCCCCTTTTGTCTCTTCCTATCTATTTGTCTCTTGATTTCTCCTGCCAACTCCCTTTCCATGTTTGGTCCATCCCGTCCTGACTTTTTTTTTCTTCTTTCTAACTTTCTCTAGAAATTTATTTTTTGTTTCTGGGTGCCTTTCTCGCTCACTTCCCGGAGATATGCTGTCTCTGGGACTTGATATTTCCAAATCTTCCATAAATCCTTCTTTTGCTACGCCTTTCATACTTTGTTTATCTCTTTATGTTGATTTCACTTTCTCCTCTTTCTTTCTATGTTGCTCCTTGGTTTTTCTCCGGCTGTACTTCTCTTATATGGTTATTGATTTCTTTCTTTGGTGTATATTTTTCTTGTTCCATATTGATTTCTGTCTCTTGGGTTTTTTATTTTAATGCCTTTCTGGGTTGATTTCTTTTGGTCTCTTTTGCTGCTCTGCCTTTTCTCTATCTACTAATTTCTCTATATATTTTGTCGTGTTTTCACTGCTAGTTTCTTTTGTTATCTGTTTCTTTTTTGCACTCATAATCGTTTTTCGTCTCTATGGTTATCCATGTCTCTCTCTTTCTCGTATTATTTACTCTTGAATGTCCTCTTTTACTTTCTTTTTCTCTTATTATTGACTCTTGAATGTCCTTTTTTGCTTTCTTTTTCTCTTATTATTTACTCTTGAATGTCATTTTTTACTTTCTCTTATTATTTACTTTTGAATGTCATTTTTTACTTTCTCTTTTCTTAATTTCTTGTTCTCTCTTTCCTTTCTCTTAGTATTCCTCGTTCTCTTTCTCTTTTCTCTCTCTTAGCATTTATCTTTTTCCCTTTTGCTTTACATCTTATTTCTCATTGTCTCCTGATCCTTCTTTCTCTTTCTGTCTTGTTCTCCTTCTATATTCTCTCTATTGTTGCCAGCCTGTTTCCTCCCTATCTTAATTCCTCCTTCTCCATATATTCGCCTTTCCCTTACATTTTTTATCTCGCCACCCTCCAGTGTTATAATCTCGCCTGGCCACATTCTGTCTTGTTTTTTATTGCTTTCCCCGGTAAATCTGATATCTTCACATTTTCCCGCTCACTCATCCTTTTTCGGCTCTTCCATCCCTTTTGCTTGCTCAATGCTCTTCCTCGTATCTGTCTCAGGTCCTCTCATCTCTCATGTCTCCTGATTCTACTCTCTTCTCCTGAATTTGCTAACCTACGATTTCTCGTCTTGTCTCGTTATTTCTCTTGTAATTTCCTTCTTTGATTAGGTTCATATATTTCTCAAAGCCTATCTAACAACTCACCTCTTACTCCAAGAGAGTCTTGGTGATTGCTAACCATGTGCGAAGCCAACTATTCCGGGGCCCCAGTAATTGCAATTGTAGCCGAATGGACGGAAGGGGCTATCAGAAGTGGGAAGTGAGGCTCCAACGGAGGAAGAGAAGAACAAGTGATTGGCGAAGAAAATTGCTTGTATTATGACGCAACCTTTAAATGTTAGTGGTTGTACTTTCCTAAAAGCCTTTAATATATACCAAGTTATTGAACTCTACGTATTTCATATCTTTTTTTTTCTCCCTCTTTCTCTCTCTCTCTCTCTCTCTTTTCTACTCCCATCGAAAGTTAGTTACAAGTCATGTCATGTTTTCTCCTTCTTCTCTTTTCTCTCTCGCTTTCTTTCTCTCTCTTCCACTCGCCCTTTCCTAAATATGAGTGTGTGTACATATGTGTATCTACTTTGTATACACATGCTTCCTTGCTATAAAGCTCCATTAAGCTGCTTTGGATATACAAAAAGAAAGGAGAACTCCACTCTTTCCCAGCTCCCTACCATTTGAACTGCCCCCGGTTTAAATACTGGTTGAGATTTCCCATGTATGTACATATTTTATATTCCCTTTCCCTCTGTACATCACCTTTTATCACGTACTATATAGGATTCCTCCGTTCATGGTAGACCCTATATTTTCCTTTTGGATACAAGAAAAAAAACTTAGTACAGGCAAGAGGGGGGAAGCGGGAAAGATGAAGGGACAGGGAAATGAAATAGAAAAATAAATGTGTCCTCCTCCTCCACCAACGATGCATAAAGGACGTGGAAAAGGGAGGACCAAGAAAAGAGAAAATTTAGACATTTAGTCTTTTTTTCCCCTCCACTTGACTTTGACTTGAACATGTAAACTTTTCTACTTAAGTGTGCTACCATGTAAGACACTTATAAGTATTGGACAACTTTCATTCCCTTTCTTACTATCCATGCCACTGTTACCACCCTTCACGTGCATCCAACAACTCGTCCTTTCCCTCCTATATGGGACGATGTCATGACAGAGTCTCAAAAAGAGTCTGGGATGGGGAAGGGGAAAGACCGGGGAGAAAATTCCTCAACATTCCCTCTTCATTGTCTCCTTCCCAAAATAACATTGATGCAAAAGAGGATGTAGAGGAGGTGGGGGATATGAGGACATATGACCATATACATATTTATGTATAGCTTCCAGCTACATAAATGAATGTCCATCCCACCTTTGCAGTCACTGAGACTATAGGACAAACATGTAGTTATTAAGTGTACCACAAATCCATTCGCATGGGTTTCTTTAGCCAAAAGTGAGGGGAGGAAGAAAGTAAGGAGAGGAAGTAAACAACTAAAGGAGAGAGTGCGAGAGAGATTAAGAAAGAGAGGAGGAAGCGAGATAGAAAGAGAGAGCAAGAGAGACAGAAAGAGAGGAACAAATAAAAAGAGAAAGCAAGAGAGAAAACCAATTCCAGAGAGAACAAGAAAGCAAGAGAAAAAGGTAGAGAAAAACAGAATAGAGATCAAGGAAAAGAGAACAAGAGAGGAACTGAAATAGCAAGAGGGAGAGAGAAAGAGATGCCAAGAAAGAGATAGTTGGAGCAAGAGAGAGAACGAGAAAGCACTAAAGAGAAGGAAAACAAGACTTAGACATAGAAAGAGCAATGTAACACGGAGCAAGGGAAAGCGAAAGAGAGAGACATAGAGAGAATAATAAAGCAAGAGCGTAAATAAGGGGAGAGCAAGAAAAAACGAGCAAGGGAGTGAAAGAAAGAAAGAGCAAAAGAAAGAAGAAGAAAACAATTGAGAGAAAACAAAACAGAAAAAGCAAGAGAGTAAAAAAAAGAAAAGAGAGAAAGAGAAAGTATGATAGAGAAATAGAGTGGAAGAATGAAAGAGAGAAAGATCGAGCGAGAACGATAAAAAAACAAGACGGAGAAAAAAAGAGAAAGTTAGCGAGACAAAGAGAGAGAAATTGTAGGAAAGTAAAAGTGACTTGCGTTCTATATTTATGTATATAATTGGACTTGGTCTCCGTCTCTGTCTCTCCTTTTGTAAGACACACAAATTCAGGACGGAGTTTTTTTTAGGCAACTGCATTTTCTCATGGAGTCATGTTCATATTTGCAAGGCAAATAAGCATTGTTAACTTAGATGTGTACATACATACGCACACGTATGAGCCGGAGTGGGAGGGAATTCCGCAAGATTTCACTGGAAGATAGACATCATCGGGTGTAGGAGCAAATGCGAAGGGGAGAGAAAGCGGGAAAAGAGCGAGAGCGAGAGGGAGATGGACGGAAGGGAATGGCTAGTAGAAAGGGAAAGGAGCACAAAAATGACGACAGAGAGAATGCGAGAGAGACGAGGAAACGTAAAACGGGGGCAGTTGAAATAAAGGGAAAGTGGAAGGCATAATTAGGGGGAAGAGTATAAAAATCGTGGGAGGGAGAGAGAGAATGGGAGTGAGTGAGATGGAGAGATAACGGAGATTGCGAATGAACCGCCGGAGATGGGGACTCTCGTAAAGACAAGAAATGACGGAGAGCAAAGGGGAAAAAGAGAGAGAGAGAGAAGGGAAGAACGATGACCATGAAACAAGAGAATAAAACCCGGGGACGACAACAATGACCAAGAAATGGATGACTGAAAGACACAGAGTATTAGATAGCAGATAAACAAAGAAAACTAAAAGGAGACACCGGCAGACAAAAACTAACAACAATTACCCAATAATTATGGTCACAAGAATAATTTCCAAGTACAATCCACAAAACGTGTTCCAACCTGGAATATACCGACAAAAAGACGCAATGAACAAACCAAGAAAATTCCACGTGAATCAAATAGGACCACAATACCCGATTAAAGTGAAAGGAGACGCAGCCCAAAATTGACCAGAGACACTGAAAAAGGACAACGAAAGTAGAAAAATACAAACGTTGTCAAGGTGAAAGTCGATAGCTTTCTAAAAAATTCAGGCAACAACAGAGAAATTAATAAAATAAAAAAAGACAGTAAACTAAAGAGTCAAGAATTTAAAAAGAAAAGAAAACATAGACTGGTGCAAAAAAGGGGAGTCCCACAAAAACCACACAAGGAAATAAAGAGACGGTAAACTCCTACAAAGGGAAGATAAAGGAAAGAAACCCCTATGGGGAAAGGCGAGACAGTGAAAGAGATGAGAAAGGCAAAAGGGAAGAGAACATTGTAGAGAGAAGGAAATACGAGGGGAAATACATATAACTTTCCCAAGTTATCTCATGTCCGTAGTACAGCCGGAGTAAATAGTAGCTGCAGCAGTGGTCGTAGTGGCAGTAGTAAATGCATGTAGAGACCCAGGAGGTAGTTAGGGATTCGGGTAGTGTATGTGTGTGTGTGTGTGTCGGCCGTCTCGTCGTCTACTGCCGCTTCTACTCCTACTATTACTATTACTACTACTATTACCACCACTGCTACAACTAGGGCAGGACAGAGTCGAACAAGAAGTGATATGGGGAAAGGCCTTTCTCTATAACGTTACAGGGACACACTAAAAGATAGAGAGAGAGAAAGTGAGAGAGAGAGAAGAGAGAAAGTAAGTGGAAGAGAAAGGAGTATATGGGGAATGTTCCTCGTATGAGAGTGCAGCCAACATAGAAGGACACAGAGGGAGCGAGACGGAGAGATGGGAAGAGAATGAGAGAGCGAGAAAAAGAGAGAGATATAGTAAAGTAGAAATAGAATGAAAGAGAGAAAAAAAGAGAGATATAGTAAAGTAGAAATAGAATGAAAGAGAGAAAAAAAGAGAGATATAGTAAAGTAGAAATAGAAAGAAAAAAACAGAATAGTATAGTAAAATAGAAATAGACGGAGAGAGAAACAGAGAGAAATATAGTAAAGTAAAAATACATAGAATGAGAGAGAAATAATGAGAGCGACAGAGAAATAGAATGAGAGATAAAGAAATAGAAATGGAGAAAGAATGAGAAAGGCAGGGAGATAGAAATTGCATAAGAGACGGAAATAAATGAAATGAGAGATATAGAAAGAGAGATGGGGAGAGAGATATAATGAGAGATAAAGAAAGATATGGAGAGAAACTGAATGAGGGATATAGGAAGAGAGGTGTAGAGAGAAATAGAATGAGAGCTATACAAAGGGATAAGAGAGAAATAGAATAAAAGCTATAGAAAGGGATAAGAGAGAAATAGAATGAGAGCTATAGAAAGGGATAAGAGAGGAATAGAATGAGAGCTATAGAAAAAGAAAGGAGAGAAATAGAATGGGAGATAAGGAAAGAGATGGAGGGAGAAATAGAATGAGACACACAGCAAGATAAGATGGAGAAAAATGCAATTGAAAGAAGGGCAGAATGAGAAAAAGGGTGATGGAGGGACAGAAAGAGAGCATGAGGAAGAGGTAGAAATAGCTATGGAGAAACAGATCGAGAGAATGAGAGAGGGACAAAAGGAAAAATAGAAGGAGATATGGAGAGAGTGAGATAGAAAGAGGGAAAGACAGAGCGTGAGAGAGATAGGGAGAGAGAATGAAAGAGATAGAGAAAGCGAGAGATGAAATGAGGGTGGTGGAGAGAAGTAGAGAAAGAGAGAGAAAGATGGAAAGAGAGTGGTAAAAAGAGGGAGAGAGAGAGAAGAGTGGTGAGAGTGGGAGCACAAGTGAATTCCCACCACCACCACATTCTCTATATAGTTGGAGGATTTAGGTTGGAGTGGTGTAGTAACTTTCTGTCCGCCTTCAGTGCTGTAGTAGTGAGCCAGAGAGGAGCTACGAGGCACAGTAGTACTACTAACGTTGGACGGGAGGGAGACACACATACACAAAGTCCTACTCTCCGAGAAAATAGAGGGGGGAAAAAGAGTGCAAAAGAGTGAAAGAGTGAGAGAGAGAGAGAGAGAGAGAGAATAGAGGGTGAGGGGAGAGAAAAAAAAAGTATGTGTGTATGTGAAGGAGAAAAAAGGGAGTCCTAGCCGTGTGGGAGAGAGTGGGTACAAGTAAAGTATTTGGGAACGAGGCAAGTTGTGAATTCTCATGCTTTTAGTCCCTCACAAGGAAAGAGCTTGAGAGTTTCCGCAGTCGATCGTCGTTGTTGCTGCTTGCTCCCGTTTTTCTGTTGCTCCACTTTAAAAAAAAAAAAACTCTCGCTTTCCCTTCTTCTTCCACACTACTGCTACACTTCTTCTTCTAACTCTTCTCTTTTCCTTCTTTTCCTCGTCGTCCTCGTCTTTTCTACTACTATTTCTTCTGTACAGAAAAACTTCTCCTCCACCGCCTCCGCCTCCTCCTCCTCCTCCAGTTGGGTTGCCTCTATATATTCCCAGTTCCAACGTTCATCCTCCACAGTTACGGTATTAGCCACTGTGGTTGTGTGTGTCTCATTTCATTCTTTCCTCCTTCTCTCGTCGGGTTGACTTTCTTCCTTCTTTCTTTTTTTTAAAAAAAACTTTTTCCTCCTCCGTCACACATTTTTCCATGTGAAAAGACACATTGTGTAACCGAGAGACTTTGTTGGTGTTATACGAGTGAAGGGGGAGATTTTTTTTTTTTATTTCCGTCGTGCATCCTCTTTCTCTTTAACAGTGGTTGAGATTCGTTATTTTGTAATACACGAAAAGATACGGACGTCAAGTATACCTACAGATAAAGAGGGGTTATAATTATGCGGAGGAAGGGGGAAAGTGAAAGAAAATAGAAGGAGACAAGAACTTTGAGGGAACTTGTTATAGTTTTGTGAGGAGACCAAAAAAAAAAAAAGGAGGAAATTATATAACATATCAGATACATGTTCACGTGGGAACTTTTTTCCGGGGATAAGTGGAGCTTTTTTCTTTTTTTGGAGAAAATAAAAAAGCTAATTTTTCAGTCCATGACACCATAGAAAAACGGGGAGATTCCTAAGTGGGACGAAAGGGGATAATTATTTTTATAATTGTGTTCCCACCACCGTACGACATTGTTCACCACACTGTGACTTTCTACAAAAAGGGGGAGAAAACGTGAGGAGTACAAAAAAATTATAAAGGGAAAACTAATAAGGAAGGATTCCGTGACAGTGTCATCATAATAAGAGACAAAAAAATACATTTAAAACCTCTCGAGAAATTATTAAACCACATGGAAAAAATTTGAAGGAGAAAATAAATCTTCTTAAAAACGGTGATTTTTTTTTATCTCCCACAAGACTAATGAAATAAAGAAGGGATTTGAGGGGTGAAAGTGAGTAAAGAAAAAAGGGGAAGACACTACATATCACAATAGAGATAATAATATTAAAAAAAGTTAATCAAATACATACATATCATCTGCCGTATCCGTCTCCATATATAGCCTATATGTAAGGTGTAGAAGGGAAAGTAAGTAAAAAAAACGAAGAAGACTTTTTTTCCTTCTCAAGCTCCTTTAATCCTTTCATAATTACTTGTCTCTCCCGCCACACACTCAGTTTCTCTCTAGGGGAAAGAGAGAAAATACTTGGGATATATTTCTCTACTCTTCACGTGCTTTCTCCCATAAATCCTTACATCCTTGCCCCTCTCAATATTTTTCTGGCTCCAGAATCCCCATAATTCTGGCTGGAATAGTCACAATTGGAAAGTTTTGCCTCTCTGGCATTCTCAAGACGGACAGTTATCATTCAAAATTAGCGTAAAGTGGGACAATCAAACTACATATCAAAACGGAGGATTTCTACTATATTACAGCAAGTAATTATACTGAAATTCTCTTCTCCTGAAACGTAACAATTTCACGGACAAGAAACCTGTGTTTTGTCCCCACAAAAAATAGCCTGAAATTGGAAGAAGGAAAAAAACTTCCGGGCATCATTAATAGAGAAGAAACGGAAAGTGAACAGAAATTCTCAGGGATTCACCTCAAATAATTATCTCCAGCGTTTTCTCATCAAGTGTTTCCTCTCTGTCAAAGTAAAAAAAAAACGAAAAATAAACAAACCCAGAGAAAGGAGTCAAGTGCACCTCTTTACATTGGAAGACTTTCTCCTCGCCTGACATTGTATGGATTTTTTTCCCCCGTGACACCAATTAGTGAATGAAAGACGGAAGAAAACCACGCACTCATTAAATGGAACAAGACTCTGGATCCTGTTATTAAAAATAAATAATTATTTTCCCCAAAAAAGAAAACCGTCAATATTGTAGTGAATGAACCAAATTTTTTCAGATTTTTACCCCTCAAAAAAAAAAAAAAAACTCTGAGACAACGATAAACTCGTGGTGAAATCTCCTTTGAAAGGAAAGAAAAAGGCTTTAATATACTTGATCAAATGAACTCCAAGAATTCTTTGTATTTCCCCGTAAAAAAGCATCTTCAAACTCCACTGTTTTCAGGCATTTCTCCTCCAAAAAGAATAAAGGAGTGAGTGGCAGAGGCAGAGAAAGACACAGTCAAACACAAGAGAATCAAAAAAAAAGTCAAGGACCTACAAATAAGATTATATATACAAGAGAGAGAGAGAAAGGAAAAAACAGTGAGAGAGCACTTGTGAGAAGAAGACCTTGTGAAAAGGAGGAAGACAAGAAGTTGGGGGAAAGTCAAGAGGGATTATACACGGAGTTTATATATTCTTCCCTTTCTCTCCTCCACCAGCCGCATTTCTTTCTTTTTTGGGAAGAAAATTCGTTTTTTCCCCGTCTTGGGTGCATCTATATCCCGGAACATTTGTGTATGTGTTTTTGTTCTCCATCCCTAGAATTATTTTCAAGGTTCAACTGGGATCAAAAACTGTATTCATACAACGAAGGGAAGTGAAAGAGTGTATTGTGGAAGGACGGTGAAAAGAACGACTTTTGCTCTTCCTGTATTTTTTTTTGCTTTTAAGGCAAAAAGAATAAAGAGAGAGAAAATAAGAACGGAAATTGCTTGGGATTGACAAGGGCAGGAGGAGCAGTGGAGGTGAAGGGGAAAGAAAAAAAAAGGAGGCTATACTTTTTAAAAGGTTTTTCTTCACTTTCCCCTTTTTTCTCATCACACCGTCTTTTTTTCCTACTCCTATTTTTGGCGGGAAGGCCAAGGACATACAAAAAAGGTGGGAGTGAATTCTTCCCCAGTCATCTGGCGTTAAGTCAACTGTCCGTTACCATTTTCGTCAATTGACAAAATTTCTACCGATGTCTGAGGATTTCAATTAAAAAGAAAAGTGACCATTTACCATTAAAATTGTGGTGAAAAAATTCGGAAAATACCAAATAAAATCCTGTTCCAAAATTTTGGGGAAGAATCAATACATCGCGACTTGCCCCGAAATTCATCATCATAACATTGTGTTCAAAAAGTTGTCATCAAAAGATTGTCACTAAACCTTGTTTCGAAAGAAGGTACGAAAGTGGGGCAAGATCAAAATCATTACCACCTCAACATCCTCGTACAAGTCTCCTATAACGGGCAGAGAAAAAGCCAGGTAAAGATCCTCAAAAAGCTCGGAGCTTATTGAAAAAAAATAACCTTCTTTTGTCCCCCCAAAAAAATATAAAAATCCCTAAAATAACGTTCATCTCTCTACAAAAAGTTTCCAAGAAAAACACCTTAAAGCTCCCCCGTAAATAAATCCTAGGACCCGAAAAATTTCGGAGCTTCTACTAACTACAGCCAAAAACAAGGAGGAGGAAGACTTACCCGCCTTTTTTTTTGTTATCTACATATTACCCGCTTTCCCACTACTACCACAATTGCTTTTATACTTACTGCTCGCATTAAGAAGGTTGTCCCTCCAAACTCCACCTGTGTGAGGTTTTTTTTCCGGGGGGTTCGGGAAAGAGACAAGGGAAATAATACTACTTATTTATTAACATCGTGACATCCACGAAACACTCAACTTGACTCCTTATCGTCATTGCCGCTTCCAGAAGAAAAAAAAACTATCCAGCCCCTTCTAGTCGTCCCTGTCTATCCCCTGGAACATGAAAGGCGAAGGGGGTGTAATCATGGATTAAAATTATTTATTACCTAATCACATCCTCCGATATATCTCTCTCTTTACAATCCCATACACACTCCAAGGCTTTTTCTTCTTCTTCCTCTTCTTCTACTCCTTCCTTTTCTTCTACTTCCTCTCTTCCAGCCTTGCCATCAGCCGTCTCTATAACACGCCCTCGAACAAAGTGTGTCACACACCTCTAATATTTATTCAACCTAAAGCCCTATACTGTCACTATCTCCCATTGTGAGACTTGTACTATACTCCCATAGCTCTTCCACGACCAGCCGTTGAAATTCTCCAAGGCACCCGCTATTTACCAATACCAATTGTTGTAGATGAGCACCTCTCGGCATTAGCAAAAGCCATCCCAACAATTTACCAGCACCACAAGAAGAATTGAACTGTCAAGTCCTCCCATTTTTCCCGTGTAACAACCATCCAATTTTTTTCCCCCTCTTCATTTTCTTCCTCGTTCTTGGTGGAAGAAGGAAGGAAAAAATAGGATACACGGAAGCCCTCATAAATAAAGGGAGATAAGAAAAGAAAAATCATCACCTTCAACAACAACAGCCGTAACTTTCCCTTACATTTCTCCATCAGCTGATGTCTCGTAACGAGGACTTTGACAATTTCTCTTAATAGGGCATTTCCCTCACAAGACCTTATTTTTTACTTTTATCCACGCCAAAAAAAAAACTCCAAAAAAAAGCTCCTAACGTACT
This sequence comes from Disparrhopalites patrizii, assembly GCA_034698585.1. Classification (NCBI taxonomy): domain Eukaryota; kingdom Metazoa; phylum Arthropoda; class Collembola; order Symphypleona; family Sminthuridae; genus Disparrhopalites; species Disparrhopalites patrizii. The sequence continues at coordinate 12,981 of JAQGBT010005104.1, forward strand.
CCCCCTCATCTGAATTGTGTGTTGTGTGGGTTAGGTAAACACGGGGTGTGAGAGACAGGGAGAGAGAGAAAAAGGGAGAGAGAGAGAGCGAAGGAAAAAGGAGAGACTCTGTCATATACATACATAAAAAGTTGGTGTTTTGGGGTTGGGAAATGTGGCGGTGAGTGCTTTGAGCACCTAAGATTTAGAAAATGTCACAAACTATAGGGAAATGCTTATGTCAGGAGCCGTCTTAGTCCTTCGTCTGTGCTTTTGAATCCAGCCGTCACCTCCAAAGTCTACCTCCTCCACCGCCTCTCTCACACATAGTTTATAAAGCCTTGTGTTATTTTTTTTTTCTCTTCTCATCCTTCCACCTCTCCGTCAAGGGGAAACAAAGGTTGATCAAGACCCTTTTTTTTTCTTGGAGTCTCTTCATTCCACTTACTTCAGAACGGACCTCCTTCCAGCAAGGGCTTCTCTCCTCCATAAATTTCTGGGCGGAAGGTCCTCATAAAACTTTAAGAGAGACAAAGAGAAAGAGAGAGAGAAAGTCCCCGTCCAAGCTTTCTCCCTATTGTTTCACCATAGGAAAAAGTCTCATCCGCAAGATAACTGTCTCCATCAAAATTAGGCAGTCATAAGAAGGCCGAGGGAGGAGTAACTACCATTAAAACAAACGTATTCTCCTCAAGAAAAAATCTCTACTTGAAAAAAAAAGTGGATTATAATCATCATCACTATCACCCGACTTTCTCCTCACTTGAAACTATTGGAGTGAAAGGAAAAAGGGGAAAAAAATCTTTTTCATAAACATACGTTACATATCTCCCAAAATCTTAGGGACCCTCGTACCCACCCTGTGTATGAGAGGAGGAAAATACATAGGAAATCAGATTAGCTTGACAAATGGAGTTTTATCACTGATGATGACAAGGCCTTGAGACTTATTTGTCTAACGAGCACCACCATTACTACTAGGACCTAATACTCCTTGTTGTACGACCAGGAGAGAGAGAGCCAAAGAGGGAGAAAGGAGAAGAAAAAAGTAAAAAAAAAAGTAAAGAAAAAAGAAGAAGAAAAAGTGGAAAGTTAAGAAGAGCCACTCTTAACGAAGACAAACGTGAGGGGCCCAACCAAGTCTGGCTTTGGAGGGAAAAGGAAAGGAGAGAGAAAAAATAAGTTCTTCTCCTATACACAAGCCCTACTAATAATAATACTAATCATCGTCATCATCATAAGAAGACAAAAAAGCTCCTTGTGAGAAGACGGAAGGAGAAGAGAGAGAGCGAAAGAGGGAAATAGAGAGAAAAAAAAGGAAAAGACCGGCTGACACTATTTCTTCTATTTTTCCTTCTCCTTTCCCTTTTTTTTTACCCTTGATGAGTATTAATAATACTACCCATGACTAAGTGTGTGTCTTCTCAAGAGGGAAAATTAAGGGGAGGAAAACAAGGGGTTATAGAAGCCTCAGAGCTTGGTTCCATTTGGGAAATATATTGTTAGAAGGAGAGAGAGAGAGAGAGAGAGAAAAAAATATCCAAAAAGACGGGAGGAACTATATCATGCAACGTATACATATCAATTGTGAATCCTCGTGAGCAACCATAAGGCTAAAATAACTGTTATTGCTACTTCTACTACTACTACTACTACTACTACTAAATACTACCATACTAACTACATCAACTACTATTGCCACTACTAAATTCCTCCTACTATATATACATATGAATTGTTTTTTACATTGAACTGTGCCATTATCTCCCTATATCCATAGGGGAAACATATCAGTAAAAAAAAAAGAGGGAGAAAAAAAATCCCGTATATGTGTCTTTATCTACTCAACCGGAGGACTTATCACCATACATATCAGAAGAGTTGTAGAGGGATAGAGATATTCTTGTTATTGTAATAATAGTAATAATAATAATAAATAATTACTATATTCCCCCAAACACATTTTGAAAGCCCATTGTTGGTCTTGTTATTGTTATGACTACAAAGGGTTTTGGGAGAGAGAGAGAGTTTTAAGGTA
>JAQGBT010005105.1:0-14995 GCA_034698585.1 Disparrhopalites patrizii
TGGTTCAAAAATTTAGTTCGATGCAATTTTGTTCAAAAAATCAATAAAATGAAACGTCCGTTCGTTCAGACTTCAGAGTTCAGACGGAAAATTAGCTATAAAAAGGAACGTTTAGCGCGGTAGTTCGTCCAAGACCCAAGGGCATCTATTTGATTTTTATTGGACTTGATCACTTTATGCACAGAGGTAGAATGGAGATAATCACTTCGTGAATTAGCGTTCGCTGGAGATAGTCCGATACGTTTCTTCACCGACGATTTCCTCCTTTTGCAAAAAGTCTCCATCGTTCTTCCTAATTTATTCATTTTGTCGTAAGACATTCCACAGCTACAAAGGTGTAACTTCTGGCCTCCCTAAAGTAAAGTAAAGTAAAGCATATATGCTTTACTTTACATTACTAGCGCTGGAAGAAAGTTTCCAATGCTATATTTTAGAATAAAGCATCCAATTATGAGTAATGCTAATGCTATGCTTTACTATGCCCAATATATAGGGGACCAATATTGGCACACTATACTATACTGTGCTCTATTTACTCCGGATGCGCGATTGTACTATACCACTAATATGTATTGCTATGCGCTAATCAGAGTTGCGCTACATAAATGCATGCTATTTTAAACAAACGGATAGGAAATAGGTGCATATATGTATTGTAAAGATTCTTCTTGCAGGCTCAATGAGAGTCTTTACACATTAAAATTTTGAGGACCAAAAGGTCCTAAAGAGTATAGGAGGAGCCTCTCCTCTTCCAGGAATTTAATACAACTGGGAGACTGGGACTAATTTATTCTACGGGAATTTAATACAATCACATGAAATAAAATAGAATTTAGGAGACAAAGCAAAGCTTGTGTTTATTGAGTGAGAGTTAGACAAGAAGTGATTGCAGTTAGCAATTAGCAAGGCTTCATCACTTTTACAAGCAAAGTTTCAAAGCGTTATGTATAAGATGGCTAATCAAATCACATTAAATGAATCAAGTATTACTAGCAGTCAATTTCATCTGAAGCTTCATCTTTCCATTAACAACAGTGTTACCATAGTAAAATCAGTAAAGAAAAATTCTTTGCAGTATCTAACTAGTGTGCCCATACCGCCCACGGCGGCAACCACGCTGAAGCATTTGTTTGTCAACAAAAATTAACAATTTTTATTGCATCTATAAATACAATAAAAGCTGTTTGGCTATTACTACATATTAGCACTACTAGATCCTGTATATTATTTTTTTGCAGTACCTGTCGTACCTGTCACGGTCCATGTTACTACTGTATATACGCTCTACTTGGCGCGCCTTTAGTTTCGCAAGTCTAGCTGCGGAACATTCAACCCCTTGTCCAGGACGCCTTGGATGGCGTCTTCCAGGCATTACACGTGAAAATTCCAGTAAAACCAAAAATGTGGAAAATGTCCGAAATAATGTATAAAGTGGCATCAAAAGTCCTTTTCCTTCATAGTTACGGCGGCATTATCGCTAGGATCGTAACAATAGCAGCGTAACAGTGCGTTGCGTAACGGAGCGTAACGGGGCCCGTGACACGGGCTTTATACTATAGTAAGGATAAGGACATGCATGTTTGAATTTTCATATACAAAGATTCCTAAAAAATGTGATTAAATTATTATGTATGCTATTAATTATGTATTATGTATGGTCAACGCCAAGCCACACGAGGCATGACACAGTGCTATAGATATAGATACAAAATACAATTGACATGCAGGATTTCTTATGAATAATATGCACTGTTTTACTATACTTTAATTACATAAGTTTAAACGCACACAATGCTATGCTTTACTCTTTTTCTGTATTCAAAAAAAAATCCAATGCTTTACTGTGCGTTAGTCAACCTGACAAAATCCCTAGAAAAGCTATATTTATTATTTATGCGCTACTTTGCCCCAAAACATATAGTAGCGGTTACACCTATGACCTATGCATAGCTATATGGTAAAAATTACATCGAATTATGTACAGAGAGAATTCAGTATACCTATACATACGTTTGTAATATGTATACGGATAAGACATTGTACGAGGAAAAATTCCGGTGTCGTATATGGAGATATTTTAATTCCCCGTACATTCTTGTACATTTGATGGGAACACTTTTGGTTTTGATACCCTATTTTATTCAAGGAATGACATCGGAAAAAATATGGATTAAAATTCGAATTAAAATACGCGTTTTTCCTAATTATGAATACAAATTTAAACTTCGGATATCCAAAATATGAATTCTAATTTCAATACAATTTTATTTAAATACTCAGACATATGAATACGTATTCAGATACTTTTCGAATACTTTTAAAAATGTATTTGTAATGCAATCTGGCATAATTTGCAGCTGAAATAAAATCAAAATCAATACACAAAATTATAAGTTGACTCCGCAACTATGATTTGGCATAAAATCGATGCTTTTACGGACACAATAGTGATATTACTGCCAGTTGAAAAATTATTGTTACAATACCTTGATTTTGCACAAAAAAAACTTGACCGAAGGCGGGAATTAGCAACATAATGAAGAAATTTTCGAATACCAATAAAGTATCGGAATCCAAATGTCAAATTTTGAATACGAATTTGAATTTCGGATGTATTTGTAATTATAAATTCCAATTAAAATATTTTTCTGACAAAAATATGGATACTACTAATTCCGATTAAAATACCGAAAAATATGAATATAATTCCGATTTGAATTTGAATACCGATTCGGATGTCATACCTTGATTTTAATCATGTTAATTGCATACTACTGACACTATTACAGGGCTAACCGACTGTATCGCATTAAATACTGGTATATACAGTCAATCTACGTCATTAGAGTTAATTAATATCCATAGTCAATGGTAGGAGTCGTATACATACCTATATGTAGCTAAAGTTTATGGTTATTCAAGGGGACACTAATACTACTTTTATGTATCAACTTAATAAGGTATGTGCTACTTACTAAATGTATGATGCCCCTATCTTATTCGGTTTGTCAACAGAAAAAGGATGCTCACTCATGCCAGACAAGTGGCAAAGGATACAATGAGTGTAGTTAAATCAGGCTTCTGGAAAAATTCATTCAAATTTATCACAATTTCTTCCTCCGAGAAAATACAACCGAGGAAGAATTGTTTCATTATTTGTAAATTGTAAACATTTTCTAATGAATTTTTCCCGTAAAATAATTCAAAGCTGGAAATTTTCTTCCTGTCTTCGTAATTCAAGTTTCACTTCGAACCTGCTTTCAAACTTGTGATATTTAAATTGGAATTTTAATTCAATATACTTCCAACTATTTTCCTCGTACATAATGCCTTTGACGCTAGAAAAAAGACTATAAAAAGGAACTTGTGAATAGCAATATTGAATTGAAGGTAAGAGCTAATCGCTAATTATTTTGCACTGCACTCTTTCACTTGTATTTATTATTTCTAAATTTCTATCCATGCGCTTTCTCTAGTGTGGGAAACGAAAGAATGATACGTAATTATCAACTGTCAGATTCAATAGAAACGCAACATCATTAGTAATTAACTTGGGGCAATTTATGCGAAAAAATATTCATGCGAAAAATTTGAAGACCAAAGTAATGCAAAAATCCACGAATTTGGCATAAAATGCTTGTTGGATTAGGAATTGCAATATTTTTTTCTACGAAGGTGGATTGACAGATTATTCCGCAAGCTTCGAGCTGGGATTGGATTACGGATTACAGTAATCCGAATCCAAAATCCCGGGATTTCATTCCCGGATTATCAACACCCTGGACGTAACGTACTAAATTGTAGTCTACTATACAGTGGACTCTCGCTGTAACAACCCTGAAGGGAAGGGCAAAAACGGCTGTTATATGGAAAAGTTGTTAGATGGAACATTTCATAGGTACACTACATACAAAGGGCTAAGAAATATAGTTGTTATAGAGAAAAAGTTGTTATAAGGAGAGTTGTTACGGAGAAAGTCCTCCGTATAATATTAAATTGGACTGAAGGGAAGGGCAAAAATTGTTGTGTTGTAAGTTGTTACGTTCTGGAAAATGTTGTTCCATAAATTGAACAGGAATACAGTGGAGTCTCGTTATAACAGCACTCTATAACAACATTCCTTTTATACCAGCAAAATTTTGGGTGCTATATTATAACGATACTCCAGTGTACTGAGTATGTATGTACCATACATGGACGAACAATGAGAAAAATAATGTTGCTTATTTTTGTTGCTATAAAGAGACTTGGTGTAGAGAGACTGTATGTATTTAGCATGTATGTACTATCATTAGTATCAACCAGCGATGACAGTCCGCCGGACATAAAGAAAAATGACATTCGCGCTGGACAGTGACAAGCAAAAAATTAATTTAATTATGCACCATGCAGAAGTTTTTGTATAACATATGAGGCTCTGTAAAAACACAATCAATGATACGAAATATTGGGAAATGTCATAATTTAAGTACTCGAAACAAACAAAAGTATAGATAATGCCAGGTTTAATTCTAAAGGTTTAGGGAAACCACCAGAATGTGTCCATTTATTTGCTATCATCTTTATTTTGCCGAAGAAAATGTGTTTCGCAAGTTCAATATACGCAGCCGAATTCATCAAATATTTACCAAACTTTACCTTTTAAGTATCAGTTGTGAGTTGTAATACGAAAAAAAACAGCTGCACTTGTTCATAACGAGGACAGAGATACAATCGTCGGGCCTTGGTGGCTGCATAACACAGATAGTCACACATTTTTCTTGCATGCAAAGCGAAAGGGTGGCCACAAAATTTTCTATTTTGCATGCTTCAAACTGAATTGCTTACTTATAGGTATACATCGACCTTTGTTAACCCGTTATTCTCAATGACCACGGTGCAGTATATATGTAAAAGGATAAATTATACATCAAAAATCAATTTTATCAAATCACAATTTATACCAACTCACCAACAATATAGTCAAAGATGGCAATATAAGAGAGATAACCTAACCCCAAATCCCTCAACTCGGCACGGGTTGAAGTAAAAATATTGACTTATTTGTGCAAATGAAAACTTTAGACCTTTACATGTACATCAAAGGTAAAAATGCAAGTCGTGGATGACGGAACCGAGAATTCTCCAGGAACTGGAGTCCTCTTGTTGCCAAAATCGCTCAAATATATCCGCCATTCTTGCAACTACGGTGTACACTTGGGATTTGGGCCGTGTCAATGGAAAAGCAGTTGGCCGGAGGCGGTCCCGACAACCGGCTGGATGCGGACGCTCTGGAAATATGGAACGATGGCCTCAATGCTCTATCCAGTCTACATAATTGGCAGGTGTGTCCAAGTCTCCCTTTCGGACGAGTTCAGTCCAGCCAAGGCGATGCACATTCAGATGATGGCTGCCTTTTACCTCCTGGCTCTAGTTCTCCATGTGTCTGTTTTGCAAAATGCCGACGATATTGTGGCCTTCATTAATACACTTATTCGCCTTGGACTGGAAACGGAAAGTAAGATAACCGTAGCTGTTATTGTTTGAATTTACAGTCGACTCTCACTATACCTGCAAACTGTACCCCCAGAGATGGGTGATTAAATGGTTTTCAGATTAGGATTGGGATTAAACATTAATGATTAATTTGTACGGATTAATTCAAATTTTGTCGGGATTAATTACTCTGATTAGATTAGATTAAAATTGGTCCGGATTAGATTAATTTTGATTAACCTGATTAAATTTCCGATAGGATTAATCGCATGCAGCTATAAAATCCAAAATACATTACATATTGATAAAGTTCGAAGACTGTTTCTCACGATTTGGATTTTCAAATTACAACTAGTGTATTTTATTGCTAACAAAGAATTGTAAAACAAAATTAAGATTCTCGGTCACCAACAGATATATTTACAGGCGCATGCACCGATGCAACTATTGATATATTAGGTATACACAAAAACTGCTGAATTAGTTCAATATTAACCAAATTTGTCACTTAATTACTGTAAAATTAACGGTTGACAATATTGTCTTTTTCCATTTCCAGCACTATAGAAATGTGTATTGACATGAAAATAAATGGGAATTTTACACTTACGTTGACATTTTTCAAACGTACAAGCAGTTGGTAGCTGTTCGTTGGACAAATGTATCAAATATTGAACAAAAATGTCAGTTAGCAATTGTAATTTTGAGGGACAAATTAATCCAATCCCAAATTTAAACCGAATCTTTTTTTCTTGTAAGATGGATTGGATTGTCACCGGATGAAATAGAAAATAAGTAACCTGGATTGATTGTTGGGATTGTATTAAATCATCTGTAACAGCTGGATTAGCGGATTGTGGTTAATAATCCCTAATTCAGATTAAAAGATTGGATTTTAAATCAGGGACTCCCCCATCTCTGAGCACCCCATCTGCACATTAAACAGTGCTGTCATCGCAAGTATGCCCGTTCCGACTACGGTCGGCAAAAATTCGAATCAATTTGTTTGAAACGTGTCCGCGACATTTGAAGCTATTTGGACAATACGATGTCCTATCACACTTTTTCTTCTGACAATGTTACTTGCAAAATTTGGAACTTTTCCTAATCCGAAGATTTGTATTCCTGTTTTCGTCCAAAACATTTCTGATTTTGTATGAAAATCCGTGAAAATAATTCCAGAGCAAAATTTTCTGAGCCAAACCATAAAGCAACTCGCCCTGAGCGCGTTTTTAGCAACTTCCCTTAAACGTCTTCTGCGTTTCTCTTTAAAATTTCCGTTTTTAACAACTTCCCTGTTTTGCTCCTGGCATGGTTATTTTCCCTAAATTTTGTTTATGATTTTCCCTGGACCCTACGGACTCGCGGGCTTACAAATTCAAACCATGACTTTATGATATCTAATCCTTACATGTACCTATGTACGTATAAAATGCTTCCATACCTAAGATCCCGATTTTTATGATTACGCAGACTGATACCAATTCCGAATTAGCATTTTTATTCAATTAAATTTAGATTCAGATACAGAACGTCACGCTTGCAAATGCAAGAACTTCTGCTCTTTATGATTCAGAAATTACTCTTCAACAATCTTTTGTACGATTTCTTGCCTTTCTCAACACAGTAAAATTCTTTTAGGACATTTTATTAATGTTTTTCCAATATTTGGTTTATATTTCTAAAAAGATTGAATTGTATGTTGCAGCATACATTTTGAATGATTTCATTTGTTTTTGTAAATCGTCTAAAATTCTGCCAGTTCTGAATCAGCTAATTCTGCATTTTTCCAGTTCTGAATTAGCTGATTCTGAATTTTTACAGTTTTGAATTAGCTAATTCTGAATTTTCCCAGTTCTGAATTAGCTAATTCTGAATTTCCCCAGTTCTGAATTAGCAAATTTTGAATTTTTCCCGTTCTGAATTAATACTTTTATTCTGTTCAATTCTGTTCAGATAATTTTGCGTATCCTTGATTCCGTCGGTGTCCCTAAACTTGCATTTGCTGCAAATTTGGCGAATAAATTCGAAGCTACGCGAAGTGTCCCGAAGCGTAACACGGATCTTATACTGGTTAATATATCAATATTTACACTATTTTACGACAAATTTTAAATTTCCGCTGAACAAGGAATGAATTTGTGTTATTGAAAAGTTCGAGTGCTGTTATAGAGAACAAGCTAAAGGGATACTTGGTGCTGGCTGAAAATTCTGTTATATAGTGACAGAAATTAATGTGGTCTAGTGGAGTCTCTCTATAACAACATGGAAGAGAAGGGAAAAAATATTGTTTCTGAGAAATGATGTTATATAGAACATTAACTATGTACACTACATGTACGAAGGGCGGGAAAAGTAATCTTGTTATAGGGAAATGTTGCTATAAAGAGACTTGTTATAGAGAGACTCCACTGTAGTAAGGTAATAAAATGCTGTTTTTATTCAAAGGAAAGTACATTGCAAGACAAGGTGTGTCCGGGAAAGCGTTGTTCGTTCTGCGAATCTCTGCCGTCAACATGGAGATTGTCTACCACATATCCAACGTGTCCGCTACACTCATTACAATTGCCTCTTTCGCCTTCCCACGGGCTGTAGAACAGCCTCTTTACTCGGCGTACGAATTAACTACCAATACTACGGGACACCTGCTGCTTCGTGTGTTCAATACACTATTAATTATGTATGAAAGTTATGCGTACGCGGGCGTGTCCATTCTCATGATCAACTCGGGTTTCGTTACAGCGCCGATCCTCATAGTCCTCTTCAATGAGCTGGACGACTCCACGGCCAAAATAACGATGGCGGAATTCCGTCGTCCGGAGCGGAAATTGCGGACATATAAGATATTCCAAATTCTGCTGGAGTGGTTTAACCACATCTACGGCCGGTTAATAGTTCCCACGACCCATTACCTTCTCATGACCTTCTGTGTCCTCTGTTTCGTGGGTAGCTCCAAACAACATGGGGTGAGGGCGGTGGTTATCGGCTTGTTTGGGATTTATTTCACACTTCTTGTCCTGAGCCTGTTCACGTACATGTCCGAGCCGGATTACAGAAGCTCTGGAGTGAGGGATAAGTGGCGGCGGGAGCGAAAGTGTTATGAGGGGATAATGGGGAAGTGGTGGGACCGGAGCGTTTTGGGTCTTCAGGTGCTTAGGGTCAAGATAAGGTCAGCGTACTACGTGGACCGGGGCATGGTCCTTACCCTCGGCGCCGTCATCGTTAAAAATACCGTCAGTTTACTTATCACGACCTGAAAGAGTCTTTGGTTGAACTTCCACCAGTAAACCATCGGATTCAGAGATATGCAGTAATTATTTACTTAAAAGTAATAACTACAATTTCAATTACTAATTACTAGTGAAATACTTGTAATTATTAATGCCTAATTTTGGTTTAATTTCCACGTATTTAATTCCACGTATTAATCGTATGGGATTACTATTATGGGGAAATCCTTGTCTGTATTTATTTGCATACCATATTTCTCTTTATCACTTTATCCGCTTGCCCTTCTCAAGATCTCTTTGCATATAAGCAAAATCAAATTGGAGTATTTTATTACTCCATTTTTATTATTTTATTTTTATGAATTGTTTTTTTTATATTTTTTTTATTATTTTATTTTTATGAATTGTTTTTTTATATTTTTTTTATTATTTTATTTTTGTGAATTGTTTTTTTATATATTTTTTATTATTTTATTTTTATGAATTGTTTTTTTATATTTTTTTTATAATTTTATTTTTATGAATTGCTTTTTATATTTATTACTTTATTTTTATGAATTGTTTTTTATTTTTATTATTTGATTTTTATGAATGGTTTTTTTGATTATTTTATTTTTATGAATTGTTTTTTTTATCATTTTATTTTTATGAATTGTTTTTTTTTATTTTTATTAATTATTTTATTTTATTACTCGAATTTGATGTACAAATTTTAGATGTCCATTGTAGTTCATTGTACAGTCAATTCTCTCTATAAAGGTTTAGCCAAAAGCAGCCAGAAAAACCGTTATAAGGAAAACCGTTAAAAACGGTTTAAATGGCAGAGGATTCGAAATTACCGAAAAACCGGTTTAGCGTGTGAGGGCGTGGCCTAAAATCGTTTTAACAAATACGAATTTATGGCAGGGATTCAGAAATTTGAAAAAACCGGTACAGCATTTGTGGGTGTGGTGTGTGGTCTGCAACCGTTATAGAAAAAGACATTTATTGGTCAGGGATTCTGAGCTTTCCCTGTATAACGAAAAAACCGCTATAAAATAACCGTTACAGAGGAAGATTTTGGCATTGAAATGGTCTCCTACTGGTTTGTGAATAGTGCGAAAGCCGTTGTAAGGAGGTCCGTTATAGGAGAGAATTGCCTGTACAGTCGACTCTCTCTATAAGAGCACCCTATCTGCACCAGGAAAAATGCTCTTATAACGCACTACTGGTTTAGAGAATTAGTTAAAAAGATATTATTCAGACAGAATTGACTGTAACATGTATAGAGCACCTGATATATGCGTTCTTACGAACAAGTGTCTGAAACCATAAATAATAAATCACGTTACCGTAAACCGTAACTTGGTAATCATTTTCTGTAAAATACACAGCAGCCCTAATTCATAATTGATCATGTCCTTTCCGCACAAAGAACTGAAACGGAATGGAAAGCATCCCTATAAACATCCCTTAAATCAGCAAATTCTTCCCGTTATACACAGCAAAGAACCGTTATAGAGAAACGGAAATTTATATACTAAAAATTAGAGAAAGTTTTTGAGAGGAGCATTTTCTGACACTGTTGTAGACGGTATAAGGGAGCCCGTTATAGAGAGGGTCGACTGGACTTATGTCATAATTACTAATTGAATTTTCAATGCCACTCAATACAAATTTGAGGAACGACGTACTCAGCGAAAACTTTTTAATATATATAGCTTGTCAACTTGTCAGCGAAAGATTGTTAATAAAATAATAATTCAATTTCCCCCCGCAATTATAAAAGGGAAATTCAGCATGCATGTATGTACTTCAATATTAAGGAGTTTTTTTTAAGTTGCAGCACCTGCGTCTGACTATACACAAAATGCTCAGTTTGTATATATATATAAGGTCGATTTCCACGGGAAATCTCAATTACGAAGAAGTCAGTCATTTCGTAAGTATGTATATGGTATACATAAAACTCCTCAACTTCGTGCATGACAAGTGCACGACCCTTGGCAATGGCAAGAAAAAGTATTCAGCTCCATTTGAAAGACCTGACGGGGCTCGGAAAACACTTTTGCATTGTATATTTTACAACGACTAACCTTCACAACGTGTGTATAGGTCTCCTGATGAACAAATTTCTCTTTTAGTGCACAGAATACACGTAAAGAGCACAACGTATATGTATATAATTATATGTACATAATTATATGTAACTAAATTGAGAATGAAGCTTGTGACAATGTTATTCCTCTTAATCCCAACATTAATTTCAAGTCTGGATGTCTCCACTCAAAATAATTCCTTGGCAATAAAACTTCCACCAAATTTTTGGTTCCACATTTCAAACTGCGTTATTTTTGTGACGGATTTTACCACTCTACTGTCGCCACACAATACAAGTCCACCTTTGATAGCAATTATCCCCAAAAATCCGCCCAGCCAATGGTCACACCCGGTTTTCAAGCACGAACGTCTCCGGTGCTCCACCCAAATTATTCTACTGGAAACCAGCCAAAGCAAACGAGACGCTCGTGCCCAAATGAAAACGGCCAACAACGTCGTGGGTAACTGGGGCGACTTTCAAGAATTGAATCGGACTGCCTGGAAAATATTCCCCCAATCAATCTACGTGGTTTTGTTGTCCAACGTGAATCCCATGACGCTTCTGAAACGTTGGTGGAACTTGTTCAACACGTTTGAACGACGTCATTTGCCTCTGGTCTTTGCATTGCATTATTTGGACAAATCCAACAGCAACGAGAAAAAGATTTTACATCACCAGACACACCTCACAACGTGGTTTTATTGCTGGTACTGCGGCCACAAGGCATTGGATCTCCAGCATTCCGTTCAAATCAAAGCCAAGCGGATGTTTTACAACTGCGCCCAGGAAATGCAGCCACCATGGCGATTTGGTGAACTGGACAAGTGCGTGGACAAAGTGACTGATCATGGGACTGCCGTCGCCTGGTCGGTCATAACGGAAGACGAAGAAATAAACCATCCGACTTTTAACAGATGGGAAGGGCTGGATAAGACAATTCCCTTTATGGGAAGCGCCAGTGTCATCCAGGCCTGGATCGCCTTCGTCTTCACCCGGACAAATTTCTCCAGGTTCTCCTCCACCTACAAGGCAGATGAGAGCTTCCCACTTCCTTCGGTGGGATCATCTCCAAACGTGAAAAATTTCCTCTCCAGCCCGATGGCCGCCCCAGCAAGTTCCAATCAGTTCACTCTCCTTATGGTCCACTGGGGGAACGCTCAGGGAAGCAAAGGGTTCATTTTGTTCAGCCAGTTCCGCTTGAGCGTCTGGTTGTGCATTATTTGCACAGTCCTGGGCGTCCTTTTCGAACTTCTGGCCAAGTACAAAAATGCCACACTGAGCACAGTCCGGCATGTTGTGATGCTTCTCGTACGCATTTGGCTGGAACAGAGCTCTGCTGACATCATGGGCTCAAGAGGTAGACAGAATACAAATCAGAGACTTCTCCTGGGCACACTTCGCATGGCAAGCTTGACCTTGAATCTGGGCTACAAGAGCCGCATGAAGACTGAAGCCATGTTGGAAGTTCAGGAGACCAAGTTTGAGCTGGAGAATTTATATAATCGGTCGTTGGTCCAAGTGGTTGAAGGCAAGGCTTGTTCTCAGCACTTTTTCGGGGAGAAGGGGAAATCAAAGAATTTTTGCTTCAGGAACAGAGGAAATTCTTGGTGTCGACTCCAGAAGTTGGTCAGGGATGAGGTAATTTTCAACAATGGTATAATTATTGGCAATACAGTTAATTATCTCTATAATGGACCTCTTTATAACGGTGTATATATAACTGTTTTTTGATACAACGGTGGAATTTTTAATTCCCCGCGGTTTATGTATTAATAATTTTTCACTATAGCGGTTTTAGGCCACGCCTTCAAATATTTTTCCTATTATAGAGGTTTTCCTTTGGGAAAACTTTGGGATTTTTCATTTTCCACTATAACGGTTTTAGGCCACCCCTTCAAAAATTGTGGTTGTGAGATATTTTGACGACGGGAACACATTGACGAGAGCGACAAAATGTCGAATAAACATTTTGTCGATTCGACATAATAACGACAAGACAGTTAGTCGAGTCGACATTTGGGCGCGGAAGTCAATTAGACGATAAATCCAAATTGACGACTGAAAAATTGCTGAAAGAAAAAAATGGCGAATTAAAATTTGCCGAATAAAAAAAAACCACTGAGTTGAAAATGTTTGCGTGATGAGATAATCAATGTCCGAAGGTAAGCATTGACGACAATATTCCCTCGCTCGCAGATTTTTGGTCCCTACTACAAAAAATCCCGAAATATTTAAGCATAAAAAAGGAAAAAACCCAGATACCGGCTGAAACTTCAAAATAGGTAGTTTTTACTAATTTCGACTGAATTTTATTTGTCAAATTTCGCTGAAAATTCGTGTTTTTAGTAATTTGCATCTTTTGGCCCGGATATGATAATTTTTCCTAACATGTACTCACAAGTTATATAAACCGAACTTTTCCATTTCCAAATATTCGTGGAAATTCAAATTTTGAGATTCTGCCGTATAGAAATTATGTGTACATATTATGCGGCCAGGTTTTTGACTCATTTAAAAAACATACTCATTGCGAGATCAAAATAAACAAATTGCAGTAATTTCATGCTTTTTCTTCTACAATTTTTTTTACAGAATTTGTTGAAAATCTACTATTTTATCTCAATGTTTTGGGAGTACTCTTTTCTATACGTTTCTATTTTTCGAATTACGCTTTTAGGGTTTTTTGTGTAGAAATTGTTCTTAAGTTTATATAAAATCGGGTTTCCCACAAATGCTCCACATGTCGTCAGTGTTGAAGGGGCTCATAATTTTTTGTCGTCCATTTACAGTGGACTCTCGCTATAACAACTCTCCTTATAGCAACTTTTACTCTATAAAAGTTCAGCGCTTCGTATATCTTGGGTACATAATAAATGTTCCATATAACAACTTTTCAATATAACAGCAATTTTTGCCCTTCCCTTCAGGGTTGTTATAGCGAGAGTCCACTGTAGTTGGTCGTCATAATGTCTCGTCGTCTGTTTTGTTGGTCGTCAAAATGACCTGTCGTCTATTTTGTTGGTCGTCAAAATGACCTGTCGTCTATTTAGTTGGTCGTCAAAATGAGCTGTCGTCTAATTGTCTTCGTCGTCTTAATGACATGTTACGCCTAATTGTCTTGTCGCCTAACTGTCACTTCGACTAATTGTCTTGTCAATATAATGTCAATTCGGCATTTTGTCTGCTTCGGCAATGTGTCTCTGTCGTCAAAATATCATACAATCAAAATTGTTCCCACTACTAAGGTTTTTCTAGAGTTTTGAATCCCCCCGGTTTTTCATTTTTTTCTATAACGATTTTAAACCACGTCTTCGCATATTTCACTCACTATACTATACAGTGGACTCTCTCTATAACACCTCTCCTTATACAGTGCAGTCTCTCTATAACAATTATCTTTATAACACCATTTCTCTGTAACAACCTTATTTTACCAGCCCTTCGTACATGTAAGGTGCATATTTAATGTTCTATATAACAGCTTTTCTCTGTAACAATATTTTCGCCCCTCCCTTCAGAGTTGTTATATAGAGAGACTCCACTGTAACAACTTTATTTCTCAGCCCTTCGTATATGTAGTGTACATATTAAATGTTCCATACGTAGACCAACTTTTCCATATAACAACCATTTATTGCCTTCAGGGTTGTTATAGCGAGAGTCCACGTAATTGTTTTTCATTGTTTTTCCAGATCCCACAAGCTTACGTTTTTCTCTATAACGATTATTGCATTTTTCCTATATATAACGCTTTTTACTATAGCGGGTATATACATCTACAGATCTTGCTAAATCGGTATATACATATCGTCGGTGAAGAATCTCCATTCTGCCTCTGTGCATAAAGTAATTAAGTCCAATAAAAATAAAATAGATGCCCTTGGGTCTTGGACGAACTACCGCGCTAAACGTTCCTTTTTATAGCAAATTTTCCGTCTGAAGTCTGAACGAACGGACGTTTCATTTTATTGATTTTTTGAACAAAATTGCATCGAAATTAATTTTTGAACCAAACGGGTGTATAGTGCTTTAAGTTTGTTTTTTGTATTACTTTTGCCCACCCACAATTTTCATAAAATATGTGGGGTTTTGTTTGTGTTGGTGACTCTGTTTTTTGCATGCTATGGTTATTCGTTATTATACGGAGCACAAAGTACGATTTTGCTTTTGTTTTGTTTATAAACAAAATCGTGACAACTTACAACACTAC
>JAQGBT010005106.1:0-14994 GCA_034698585.1 Disparrhopalites patrizii
TTGTTCCCGGAATCGATTCCGTAGTTAGAATAGCTATCCCAGTCTTGTCCAAAATAACCTCGATCACCTTTAGTATTACAGATATAACTACGTAAAAATCCTGCTAGGATTTATAAATAATAACTCGCGGAAAAACAAGAGAATTTTAAAAATTATTAATGGACATTCTCACCTCGTGATCTTTGTAGAAGGGGTCCGCAAGCTCCTCAGGTATCTTGTTGTTGTAGGCTTTGCTAAGAAGCCATTTGATTGAGGCCCGCTGTTTCGCCTGTAAATCATAAAATATATAGATATTTAAATGCATTGTAATCATTTATTTTTCGAGTTAATATTTTTACAAAATTTTAAACAATGGTTAAGCATCATGAGCAATAACAGGCGATCTCATTTCCGTCTTTTTCTAATCTTTTTTCGAGAGGATGAGACGTGATAATCCCTTACAAAAACGTTTAAGCACTGAGTGAAAATAATTTCTCCTGCACAATAAAAAGCATTCAAGTTTTTAAAAGTTTCTTCATGCATCGTGCGTTTCTTCAAACGTCGCGCATAGCTAATTAATTTTCCCTTTATCAGATCATTGTCACCTCCGCACGTACGGAAAAGCAACGTCATTCTCTTTTACAAAACAATCAAGACTTTGGTTCCCACCCGCAGATGACAGAAAAGAAGAATTTCTTCATTTTTTAAACCATTTTTAATTATTAATTACATAATTTCTTTGAGCATTTATGTTTGTGCTCACATAATTCCGAAGCAGAAACAACAAAAACACTTTGCTTTCGTAATTCGGAAAACGAATTTCTACGAGTACCACCTGGGATTTCCTTTATTTTCGTAGTGAAAGAAAATCGTAAAGCAAAAAATTATGTTTACTTTGACCGTTTTTAGGAATAAAAATAGTTCGGGAAACAAAACCAAGTAATATCCATCTTATTTTCGGACATTAATCACTAAAAATGATAATTATTCATGAATTTATTCACAAAACACGCATCAACGTCTCACTTATGGCCTAGAATTGTCTCCTGTTCTGCAACTTCTGTTCTTTTTGCTAATTTGTGCGTACAAAATTGCTTTTAGTACAACTTTGTTCAGAAATCATTTAGGAAACAATTGTGTCCCTCTAAACGGCTTCGATCCTGTTTAGCCACTAATTGTGCTAAACGGCAACATTTTCCGAGTATAAAGGATGTGTAAAAAAGGTCCTCGCACCACATGATATTAATGCCCCTATTGTACCATGTGTTTTATTATTGTGCATTACACGGAATATAATCCCTTTTACACAACATGTACGTAAGTGTATGAAGGCTCACGGGAATCCTAACAGATGTGCATTTCTCATAAAAATCACCTACTTCTAAACTACGAACATTCATGCACACTGTACACTTACACCCAGCCATAATTTAAAGATTTTTTAGTTAGTCTACAATTTAGTGGACAAATGTAAGAATAAAAAGAATACAACAAAACAAAACAAGATTTTGTAACTAGCGCAAGCCACCAATTTGTTCAGACATGCAAATATATACCACATGTAATCCCTACTACATACTGATCACGCACTTGTTGTAGAAGCGTTCCCTATGAAACATTCGTTCAGGCAATATATGCATAGCTCGATAAACCACGGCGCGTCTTTAACCACATTCTTTTTTTTTTAACTTTAAATCCGGTATTACATGGTCGGTCTACTTTGTCTCACAAACACCCCATGCAATCTTTGGGGATTACCGTACTTACTTAAGACTTGTTATATAAATAATCCAAAAAGATTTGTTCTGGAGAGGTTTCATTAAATTTATTAGCTCCACTGTATTGCACACAAATGTTCTCTTTTCTTGTGCGAACAAATTATCTTGTTAATTTACAGTATTTTGAGTTTTTAATTGGCTCTCTGTTGTTCGTGCGGACGACGAGTATTTTAGGAAATAGCTCTACAGGAATTTTGGCTACTCTTAGCCTGATCTTGTAGAGGATATAGGCATAGGGAGTTGCTAAACAGCTTTGGTCGGGGTGGGCTTCACATTTCTTTTGCAAATTCAAAACTATTTAATCACGAACCCGGAAAACCCCAAAATTTACTCGAAATGCTAAAATATCTAAACGCTAAATATATCTTCAAAACAACCAGATGACACTGCTAAGGAAAAAGCAATACTTTATCATAAAAACAAAGCCTTCGTGAAACCTGCAGCATTTCCAACACTCAAAGCATTCCATTTAGCATGGGCCTAAACCTTTCATCACGAGAAAGTTAAACGTAGCAAATATGCGGAGATCCCGAACGCCCATCTTTCTCCCCTAAAGTACTCTGATCCAGCATATTCTTGGAGAACGTATTTAAAATTCATAGCATTGTGATTACGATTACTATTCAAAAATTCATCCTGCAACTAGCATGTTATTCCGTGCCTATATTCCCTGTTGCCTTTCATCACCAACCCATACAGATCGTGACTTCGAGGCAAATACATACACAGTTCCTCCATTCCTTCCAGTTTCCTGATCATCCTTTCAGAAGATATTTTCATGTAACTCAGTGCCAGAAAGTATTTAAAATGCATTTTGGAGTGCTACAAGTCTACGTGAAAGTCATAGGCAACTTCACAGGTTGTATTTATATTTGCATTAGCACGTGTTCTCCATTTATAGAGAGTGGTTGAAAGTCCTGGCTCCTCATCTCACTCGCCTTTCATTTTTCTCTCCACACGGGCAGAGCACCCTCCTTTTAATAACAATTTAACGGCAGAGTGGTTAACACAACAGGTTATAATTACGTGAACGACGACGATGGAGCATCAGAAGGAGCATGGAATAGATGTCCGAAGTCCATGTAAATGAGGAAAAGGCGCGTGTGGGCTCCGTCTCTCAAATGTGAAAGAGGAGTAAGTAGTGAAAAGAACGGCACAACAACATACCTCACACGAAAGAAAATAAAGCAAGTATTATTAGGGATACATAATATGCATACCTATTACCTATATACATACTACATATAGAGTATAAATCTCTAAGAACGAGAATAATAATCAGTCTATAGTTTCAATTCCCATTTTGTCTCAAGAACAATCTGTGGTTGCTTGTTAAACAGAAACGAACAGCAAATCCATTAG
Organism: Disparrhopalites patrizii; assembly: GCA_034698585.1. Lineage (NCBI taxonomy): Eukaryota > Metazoa > Arthropoda > Collembola > Symphypleona > Sminthuridae > Disparrhopalites > Disparrhopalites patrizii. The sequence goes on from JAQGBT010005106.1 coordinate 3,120, forward strand.
ATACGAGTACATAAAGTACACACGCAGTCTCTCTTTATTTTTATGTCGACTGTGCCCAAACTCTCTCTCTCTCTCTCTCTTTCATTTTATTCTCTGATTCTCTCTCTCTCCGGAGGTTTCAAAGCAAACACCTACGCTAAATACGGAGTGCCCATTTAATTCATCTTGTTGAGAGATGCTAAATCCTTCGTTTGTTATTTGTACTTTATATACACCGCCGTATAAAAAAATTACCGCCCACTATCCACCAACAGAAAAAGAAAGAAAGATGACACCATGACCCACAATTCTTTTTTGAACATACGGTCCCTTTTTCCACAACAAAAGTCCAAATGTCAAGCGCATGCTGAAAACCACAAGGGCTTGGTTTCTACACATTTTCCCCAATTCCCTCTATTTTTACGTAGGTAGTAATTGTTGATTTTTCTTTGTTTTTCTTTAGTTTTCCATGCTCTTTAAATCCTTTTAGATACACACATTCCACACATGGCAATCTTATTAATCAGGTCTACCCAAGGAATTCAAGTACAAACAGTGCGGATCCGTAGCTCTCATGGCAGACACTACAAAAAAGCACCGAGAAACGAGATCAGGCAAACTCTCAGAAACGACCACGACCTTTGCAAAAGACACCGTATGCACAGATACCAAAAATGGAAAGGTCAAAGGTGGTACACGGGTAAACTATAGGTATGTAGTATGTATATCCAATAGACGAAAGCTTTTTTCATACCAGACGATACCTACATTTTTTGGGGTGTGTGCACTGTAGCAATTTTGAAAATTAATCCGCCGTGCTCTTCAATTTTTACAAAATAGGATTAACCGCAAATAGCGGACATTTACTAGCCAATAATGCAATTTTGCTGAAAAAAATTGCAACAAATTGCACTTTTTTCTGGTTTTCTCCTCGTATCTATAATTTTCTCGAAACGAAGGAAAATGGACACGCAAAGCGGTCAGACTTTTGGGAAACAAGATAGCTGTACAGGGTGAGTGTGCCGAAACAGCATGGGAGAAGAGATATTGAGCTGAAGGGTTAACATTAACACCGTCAATGATTTAATGCATTTTTTGCACGTGTTTGCATCCCCAAGAGATGCGTTTTCCTCAAAAAATAAGACAAGATTGACAGACACTGCTGAGGCATAAAAAATGGATAGTCCGCAATGTATGTTAAGTGATTTTACCTGTTTTGATGATATACACTTCTTTCTCCATATATCACACATACTTCTCAACCGGTTCAATCACCTCACCTCCAGTATTCCCTCATAACTTTTTTTTTGCAAGTGAAATGTTTATTTCTTCCTGTCCGTACTCTGTCCAAATTGGCTTTTCAAACCAACCCTTTTGCACGTACTTATATGTGATACTTCCAGATTTAAATTTTATAGCGTTGAATCCCTTGTACCGTGTTATCTATCCCATAGATCTGGTTGTTCCAAAGCCCTCACAAAATCTCCACTTTTAACTTCTAACGCATGCACCACCAGGAAATGAATATCATCTTTTTTTTCTGATGCAGATACTCACCCACAGCTCAGATCACCAATATTGATTACTGAACCAGAAAACTCTCGGGACTTGGCAAATTGTCCATCCTACATGCCTACATATTTCTTTAATCCAAGGTCTGCACACATTTTTTTTTGAAAATACAAAAGGATGGCCCAACTCTTTGCCAATCCTTCCTCTCTCTCTCTCTCTATAATCATCTCTCTCCCTATTTCTCTTCCGAGACTCCAAGCAAGACTGCAGGAACAGACCCAAAAGTATGTGAAGCAGCCTGTTAAACAATGCTCAAGCACTTCCCACCATATCCAATGCATTTATAAGGGGAAAAAAACAAATTATACACACGTCACTGCGCGTATGTACACGGTGACCGAGAGGATTTTTTAACACTATCTGTCATGTGTTTGCAATCGTAATTATTATCCTCCCATAGACACATCCAAAAAAGCTTTCAAAGGCAGGATGGGTTCCCAGTTGCCAGTTGCCACACATACAATTTTCCAATTCTCACACCAAACTTGTGCCAACCACTGTTGTAAACATAAACATACATTTTCTCGTCAGGGAAAATGTTTCCCCCCGGTCAGCACAACAACATGAACAGAACATACACCGCGTTTACTTTTTACATCAGTACTAAACCAAGCATATTACACACACTTTCAGTCTAGTAAGGGAGGGTGTACTTGTGTAGTGTACATTTGCATTAAAGGATGCTTTTTTTCAGTGATCAAACAGTATATGTAAATTACTCCAGACACGAAAGTGTGCTAAAAAGTAACATGCATTGTATTGTTTTTACTGGGGAAATTACATACTACTACACATTTGCGGTATGTTTCCCTTTCTTTTGTGAGCCGTTAAAGGCTCCCCGTATTAAAAGTACTTTTTTTTATTTGTTCCTGATTTTTTAAAGAGAAACACGATACAGGTACATAGTTCTTGTTATGTAAGCTTCGCATTTACGTGTAGATGTGTACGAAATGGGTGCAGTAATCCTTGATTTACAATTTACCATAAAAATCATATGTATCATATTGCATCGTTGTTCACATGCAATATTTATTAATAGAACTTTTCACTTTTTAGCACATTTCGTGATTACCTGAACACAGTGGGCATGTTCAGGGAAACTATATGGGTGTGATGAAGGTCGGTCGGATCTACTTTTATTGTTACCTACATACATATTTATGTGCACTTCTGTAATGTAGGTTTGCGTGTCTCGTACGTAATTTTTTAGCTCCTGAGTTTTTTCTTACGTTAACACACCGGTTAACAACTGTTTAACAAAATTCGATACAGCATTTAGGCAAATCATAATAAAAAATGTCAATCTAGTTACAAACTACGAATATATTGGATAAGAAATAGGCAAAAACTACAGTACAACAAACAGGTGAAAATTTAATTCTGTGGTTAATACAGAATTAAATCTTCAACCACTTTCGGCTATTGTCTCTGAGCATTAAAATCATATTCTACAGTGCATTTTTTGTTGGTCGTTGCCACCTCCTTTGACATCTTTGTCTACTTAATAATTCAAAGGATCTTACTCTGCACCCCCCACCAAATAAAACTCCTCCGAGCAAAAGGTATAATAGTAAATAGCACACAGAACAAAAGAGGATGCAAAAAAAAATGTTTCTAAGAGCCCCCACGCACAATAAAGCACCTTTATCAAATCAAGTCAATTTTTGGTGCTGCTTTCATTTATTCATTCACTCATCTCAGCAAGAATGAATTATTGTAGCTCCACGCAAGATAAAAAAAAGTACAAAATCATATACAATCGTACGGGGGGTGTTCATGTCCATCTAACTTGATTTCGTATCATATCATAATAACTATTACGTGTAGTTTTTTTCTCTTTTTTTTTTGGTATAACCTCAAACCTTGTAAAAAGGTCCCTCCTGCAATTTAGGGGGAAAACAATGATAATAATTCCGCTCACATTTTTACGCAAGAGCATACACCCTTAATACATTATTTAAGCTAATCGTGTCATACACACCAGGAGGAAGACCATGTGTGTAGTGTCACTAGTGTGATAGTGTATATCTGTATATGTCTACATTTGTATGTACTAACCGTCCCCTAATCTCACTCGTGGAGTATATGCCTATCATCAATCCTCTCTATAAACACTGGCCTTGCTTTTTTACATGGTCAGCGACGAACGATCGGCGGAGTAAGAGCATAATAAGAGAAAAAAAAACAAGAATTACAACCAAAGTCACGACTTTTGTGTGTCAAGTATTTTATGTACCCTCCAGTCAAACTGTGCACAATAATGATAATAATAATACTTTAAATTATAAAGGACCTGTCTTAATCCTCATCATCGTCCTCACCCTCCTCTCATCAGAGCAAGGAGGTAGACGAGAAGACAAGACGTGTTCTATCTCCTCTCTCTTCCCCTCCTCCTCCTCCTTCCCGATTGCTTCCTGTCTTCTACTATACACTGTACACAACCTGTTAAGCCCAGCATCTCCTTTCTACTCACTTTGGAGAGGAAGAAAAGAACCCCCAAAAAATTGTACAAGAACATTGAGAGGCACAAAGGGTGGACGTGGCCAAGCATTAAGAAACGTGTAAGTATGTACGTTTGAATGAGAATCCTTTCTTTTAGTACTAAGACTAACTCAAAATTTAGAAAAAAAAATATTATAAAAAACTTTTTTCCATAATCAAATTACTTCAGCAGCTACATAAGATTTCAGGAGAATAAAGAAAACATCATTTTGTACAGTAGATTCCCTACTGCTGAGAATTCCACAGCGTATAATGCTACGACTACCACCGAAGGAATTCTTTTCCGTAAGAGACAGGTAGAAAGAAAAAATAAATTTTTCACGTAACAAAATCCACACGTTCCTACATAGAGGAACAGCCTCCACGCTACGTCCGTAAGAGAATGTAACGTTACTTCATCTCTCTTTTATAATTGCAATCAAACAACCTCTCGTAGGGAGTTACACAATCATAATAATTGTATTATTGTATGAATGAAGATGAACAACAAAACTACAAGAGAGATTTTTTGGTGGGATGGCGACGAGGATCATGGTGATGACGAAGATGAGAAGGAAGAATACGACACGAGAGGCGGAACGACTTCAAACAACGACAGGGAAATCCTCAACCTCCTTGTCTCTCCTCGTCGTCTTTTTTCTAAATTCTACTCCTGCGGGTAGCTTTTCATGTATTTTAACCCTGAAAATTCATTCACACTGCCTGCTTGACTGAGATCACAATGCCATGACTGAAAAGTTTTTTTCTTTGGCCCTTCCATGTGTTACAATTCGCTCCTTTTGGACAATATGCTATGCCCATTGAGAGCCGTCAACAACTCTCTCTCTACATGGAGCTCCGTAAATGTGGATGCTCTTTCAAGGTAGTCAATGTGTGGCCTTATATTGTATTCAAGAGGAAATGAAATGCAATCCCATGATGCACTGCTTTATTTGCGTGCATTGTTGTTGGCAGAGTAATTTGAAGTTGCCGATAACCATACAAACTCTGAGTGAGTTACGTTATTGTGCAACTCCCTGGTACAGGAGAGAATCCTCGGGGCGAGATAAAGGCACGGAATAATCATTAGAAATGAAATCATCAGAATCCGCACCTCTTGTGCAATCTCTCCGGCCCTCTCAAAAGAATAGCATGAGACTTTATTCAACCACCACTAAATTGAGGACCGAATTCACTTCTCACACGTAGCCTGTGCTCACAATAATGTATTTCGACGGTGCTACGGTAAATTTGGTTTTTGTTGCATTGCAAATTTACATAGGGCACGTGATACACCAGGAAGCAATGGCCAATGGCTTGTCTATATGCACACCGGTTTTTCTTCAGTTTTTTCTATACCGGCAAATTCGGCACCGTCTCTAACCGGTAACGCCATAGTATTGATCAGAGAGACGGGAAATGGAAGACACAAGACAAAATTCCATTAAATTGGATCTCCACGTGCACTGCCAACACAATTAAGCACACGAATGAAGCTGACCCTCCACGGATTGTGAAAGTTTACTCTGAGAATACTAAATCATATGCATCTTACGATCTATACAGCGTATTAGTGCTACTATAATGCTACACAAGTCTAGTTCCAAATGCTGGGCACCGTACGAACTGTAAACAGAGAAGAATGTACAATGAGTGGAGGATATTGGTAGTCAGGCGGAATAGGGAAACATTTTCTTCCAGTCAGGTGGCTTCATTTATGCCTTCCCTTTTACAAGCTCTCCCGATCAAAAGCCGTACAAAGACAGAATTCATTAACACTCGTTCACGCACAGAAACGAAAAGGCCAGAAATAAAAATTTCTCCTCTCCGCCTCCTCTTCCTCCTTTCAGAAAATTTCTCACTTCCACTTTCCATTCACCATATGGTGCTGTCTCCATTTTATGGTAGCTTTGTAAAATCCCACGTTTTTCACCTCTTGTATCTAATGAGGAGGTAACTACTACCAGTATCGTCTCTTTCCTTCACTCGGTGGCAATTAATCATTTCATGTCTTGAAACACATTTCAAGACAATTTCCAAGAAAATAAATACCTATTGAGAAAATTAAGCAACCCTTGAATTTTTCAGAGGAAGACATCAACACTGTTTTGTTTCTCTGTCCATGTTGAAGGAATCTATTACCACAACAGGCCAACATTGTTTTTTCATAAAATCAACACCAGTTAACTTGGTTTTACTGCAGAATCCTAAGTTACCAACTCGAATTCTTTTAAACAAATTATTTTCAGAAATAATACGTTCCTCACATTATTCGAATTTTAAAACATTTTTGCTTATCAATGTTATTACACCGTTATTACATCGTGTTATTACATCGTGGCAGGTGCTAGGCCTGTCAAAGTACAGGGTGTATGCATATACATATTATAATAATATTATTAGTATTTAGTATTTATATTTAGTACCAGAAGAAATATTTTAACAACGTAATTTAACTTACTTGCGGCCTGGCAGCGGCTTTGTTATTATTATCATGGTTCGCTCTCAATTCCTTCTGCTTGTCAGACGTCAACTGTACCATGGCGTTGCGAAGATTAACCATTGGTAAAAGACTCAAGGTTTTCAAAAATTAACTTTACATGGATAAACCACGTGTGTCGGAATCAGGACACTGATTTTTATATTACACTGGAGGTTGCACTGGATCAAACCAGCACAATGTCACCTGCATATTTTTACAAGTCCATGATGCCGCGCACGTGCGTACAGTATTGTCAAAGTCAAAGTTACCGGGCTTTGCAAGAGAAAGTTCGCCAGAAGTTGGGATATCACAGTGAGTTTTACGTGTTGACTAAATGTTCAGGATCAGAAGGGATATTTTGGATTTGGCCGTACAATAATTTTACCAAGTCTTTACTGTTGAACAGTCAAATACTTCGTGCTGTTTAAATGACCCGTTCACCCCAGTAAATGTTAAAAGCTGTTTTTGTCTCTATCTTTCACAACAAAAAGCTCTTTTGTAAATTCTCCTTCACACCGACAAAGTACGAAAGGAGGCACACTCCGAATAACACTTCATCCATAAAAGGAGCCTTTTTGGATGATCTTCCAGATGAAGCCCCGGATTCCCCTTGAGATGCAGTTTATTTCTGAACACTTTTTTCCGTCAATGCATGCACACGCACACTTTTCAAGCAGGCTCACACTTTTCTTCCTCCACCGTACTTTTCCTGCAATAAAATTCCATTACTTCCCCATTCTTTTTTTTCTTTGAGAAAAAAAGAACAGAGTTTTCCTTCCAAACTTTTTTTTTCTTCGCCAAACCTTCTTCGCATCTGCTTTTTTACCACCACCCATAATTTTTTTCTGCCTTCCCTCAAACTTCCGTTTCCCACTCATCCGCAAGGAAAGGAGAAAAAATTGTTGCTGACATTTACCCTCAATTCATATCCCGTAAAGGTTACACATTACCGCCGCACACAATGGAGGAATGAAATGTGCGATAAAAACACTGCTCATGTATAAAATAAATATTGAATACATACATAAATACAAACAATAGAGTAACCAAGTTTTTTTCTGTATTTTCACTATAAACGTTACATGCTCCCTTAATAAGATATTGTATTATTTTTTTTGTACACATCTACACACGTCTGTCTGTACAACGCCTAGCTGACCTAAATTACTTTCCCACCTACACCAATACGACACACAATGTTATTATTAATAATAACGTCCACAATAACATTAGAGGATAGACAAAATACATGCTTATAATTGTATTGCATTGATTTTTTCACGCATACACTTCTTTTGCAACCCTTTCCCTCATTCTACCTTGAACTTTTCAAAGGATCTCTGTACATTTTCCATAAGGGATATAACACAGGAAAATGCAAAGGTGTAAAAAAACGGTATATTATATTATGTGGATGAGCACGACCTTTTACTGCAACCCACGACACTTGCACTTTGTCCCAACCTGATTACATATTTAATTCTATCACCAACCCACTTTTTTTACTTGAATAAAGAAATATGTACACACGCTATGCGTTTTTAGAAGCACAGCAAAAAATGATTAACCTTTTCAAGAATGTACTGTTATGCCCAACATTTCTGGAATTTTTTAGTCCAGCAAAATGAAAAACGTCATACCCAAATCAACTAGTACTAAATTCCCATTCTGTTTTTTTTAACATTCTCCATATTTGGCAGGCTAGATTTTTTCTGTAAACTCAATATTATTTCTTCTGTTGCCATTATTTGCTCTGTCTTTCTGTCACTTTGTTCTCTGATCACCTATTTCAGCAGACACCATGAAGTAAATTACTACAGCTGTTTAGCTGTATTCTCCCTTGAGAGAACGACATTTAAATGTAAAATGGGAATGAGAATAAATCAAGCTCTCACAAAAGTAAATAGAGACACTTTGACACAATAGTTGTAAGCACTATTACAGTTAAGGAGGATTAAAATACGCATATACAAACTCTTTAAATCATATTTTGAGGAGTCAACAATCTCTCCTAGTTAAGCTACCCATACACAAGCAACACATTTTGCTGTTTTTTATATCCTCACTCTTATTATTATTACTTCTCTCAAAAGAAATCCTATTACTTATAAAAACCAACAAATGACATTCACATTCAGGCGTCTTCCCTTATACATATATGCAAATCCTTCCCAGCATGGGACAGCTTGCCTTATGTGTTCTTCATTACAAGAGAAGTAGTTAAAACTTCTTGGTAGGTGGAGAACTCCCTTTTTTTTTTTTTTTTTTTTACTTCCTCACTCCTTCTTTGACTACATGAGCTTTTATATGATCATCTCTTCCTTGTAGGTTTTAATACTTCCGATGTCTCCGCAACAAAATTCTTTCTCTCTACTTCATTTCATTTTTTTTTATTGCTTCCTACGAAATAATAATTCCCATCGCCTCACATGAAAAGAGCCCCTCTTAGCTCCAACTCATTTGTCATACCATTTTTTGTTCAAGAGACATTAACAATCAACATCTAACTGTTCTTTGGATTTTCCAACTTCTTTTTAATATCAATCTGAAAGGAAACAATGTGGATAAGAGGCATGAGAGAAAAATAAATGTGATATCAAAGTTAGAGAGAGTGAAGAGGGAAAATTCACACAAACCGTCGTAATTTTTGACAGACGACACACATTTGAGATGCTACCAACAGCCGCGGCAGCAATAAATATATTCGCAGAGACAACATTTTATACAAAAAATGCTTTTTCTCGCCCATGCAAAAAAAAAATGTCTTAATAACTTAATGCAAAATAAATTACCAAGTGCACAATCTTATGCTTTAAGGAGTCACACTCCAAATAAGAACAAGTAATGCCCAAGAGATACACTTGCAAGGGGAGAAAGACCTTGAACGCTCATCCTTTTTTGCTTCACTACACATAAGATTAATTAAGGGCATAGTAAACAGAAAGGTTAGGAAGAAATAAAGGAATGGTGAGAGCGTAAAACCATGAGACGAACGAGAAAAGCTTGGGGACAAAAAACTGTTCCAAAGCGTCTATTCAGAACAAAATGTATGGTTCCTGGTGAAAAAAGTATGTAAAATATATTTACTGGAGAATTTTATTACAACAATTAGCAGTTCAATTAAAATATTCGTAGAAAAAGGGGGTGACGTTAGAAAAAAACTGACATAACTATACCAACGCACTCATACAAAACCTTGTAACAAGAAAACACTAAAAAATTACAGGCTGCCTTAGTGAAATAGCAATTAAAGTATCCTAGCATATCCAAGGAATAGCCAAAGTCTCTTTAAGGAGGATATTATAACAGAGTCGGGTTTTAAACTCTCCGTGTGTTGTGTGTACAGTTATCACACATTTCTCATTGTTAATTTTTATTATAGTGGCTTAAGCATACATCCGATGAGTTCTCGCTCTCACTCCTTCCTCAGAGAGTAAAAAAGCCATCTCCTGATGCAGCAACAGGATCTTTGGAAGTATTTTTTAAGCTCCCTATAAAATCACCTGAAACACGCAGAAGATGATGAAAAACGAAGGAGAGTATTAGTGTGTCTACTTCCTTATAGACCTTCACACATTGTGATGATGATCATCATGATCATGATCATAGTGGGAGCTAGGATTTTGAATTCATCTCTTTCTCTCTCTCCCTCCCTCTCTCCTGCATCTCCTACAGCTTCCTAAGCTCTTTTCTAAAGTGGTCGATCATGTTACCGACCAACAACAGTCAGCACCACCAACCAAAAACTTATAATCAAACTGCCCTTGGCATAATAAACCCTTGCAGTTGGAAAAATTCTCCTCCATTAACCGATGCTGTTGCTGCTCCCGTATAACATCGTACACAGACAAAAAAAATCAAGGAAGAAAAAAAGGGATTTAGTAACGCATCCACGAATACGTAATATGTACATTTCTGTTTGTTGATTATTCCTTGTTGATCTCTCTCTCTCTCTTTCTGGCAGTCTCTGACTTTCGCGGCATCCCACATAGAAGTAATACCTAGTTTTTTTTTAAATCCAACAACAACCGCAAGCCTTTGAAGTAATGTGTGAAGAGCAAAGTAAAGGAACGCAAAAAGAAGAAAAGCAGCCCTACTATGATGTTCTTTTTTTTTCACGATTCACATCAAAAGAGAGAAATTGACCAAGGTTTAACAATGCTGAATGGTCATGTACAACAGCAAAAATCTTTCATACTGACAACTTCCAAAAAAAACTTTACACACATATTCCTATGCGTCACATTTTTTCTCTCTTCTTTTCCCGTCAAAAATTTTCATTTTAAATTCCGTCAGTGCATTACGAGGTCCGAGCTATAGCCAAACGTTTGTGCATATATTTTTGATTTCTTTGAAAGAAAAAAAAACTTGTGTACACAGGTACATACTAACTTTCTTTCTTTAGACCTGCACTCTTTTGAAAAGCTTTCAGCAGCACTCACCTACTTTAATATGTGCCTCTTGAGGAAATCCCATTGTCCGTGCCCTAAAATTCTTCCCTTGCATTTCTCTATAGTGCAATGAGAAAGAGGAATGCCATTAGTTTTTTTTTTCATTTCCTGAGTTTTTCCACGAAAATTTATTAGAATATTTTTTTACCTTTCACTTTGTGTGCAAAATTTCTCGTCAAAAAGAGAGAAAGAAAAGTTCTAACAAAAGCTGTAGAGGCTAAAAGAGCGCATTTAATTGCATACACACCTCTGAGACAGACGTAATTAAAAACTACTGTTATGCATTCCTGTCATACACACCAACAAAGAAAGAGTAGAAGATGGTCTTCACCTTGGAAGAAAATATAGTTCATAATTAATGCATCCACCCCGACATTCTTTTTCAAGTAGGGGCGTATGTAATGCACGTAACATTCGCCTATGTAAGTAATTTTTGCACAGGTAATTAACAAGTTCACGACAAGAGTACAAAAAAAAGGCAATTCCAATTCTGTACGTAGCGAAAAATCTTTTTAAACATCACGAACTCGTAAAATCATGTGCCGTCATCATCGTCAACCTTTTGTATGTTACAAAATACACAGATCATCACTGTTTTGGATTTATTAATAACAATGACTAATTTCTTGTCACAACTACGGTCACAAGAACATTTTCGTGAGTATGATATTATTGGTACAATAGGAAGTAACGTGAATTGCCTGGGCACTTCTATTTTAGCATAAAATAATTCCAAAGGCAGAGCTTTTAAAATATGAAATGGGAAGAAAATCATTATGTGTAATCAGGTAATCATATATACGATTGCCTTTGGTCTATGCAAATCAAGTGCAATATATTATAAGGTAGTAATCATTTACGTGATTGCTCCCTTGTCATCTGCCACATCATCACACCTAATGTGGGATGA
>JAQGBT010005107.1:0-14992 GCA_034698585.1 Disparrhopalites patrizii
AGAGAGAAAAAGAGAGAGAAAGGGAGAGAGAAGAAGAGAGAGGAGTGAGAGAAGAGACAGAAGAGATAGAGCTAAAATAAGTGGATGACACCATCCTCAAATTTATTTTGCATACTTTATTCACTCACACGGCATTTTCCCCATTAAGCTCCTTCTCGTAATGTACCTTCTCCCTCCCATTTCCCCCCTCGTACGTACGCATTTTTTGTTGGGCTTTAATTTGTTGTTGAGGACGAGAGAGAGAGAGAAAAAATTTGTGGAGATGAAAATTTACATGAGAAACATCCACAATTACGATTATTAGGGGAGGAGAAAAATCCTGGGTGCAACTTTGCCGTGTGAAGCAATATTTGTATTTTGGACCAAGATTTTTTTATGAGAGAATGAGAGGATGGGATGGGGAAATTTAACGTGTTTATTATGCCAGGGTGTAAACGAGGCAATGAAGAGTGAAGAGGATAATGCTCCTCTCTCTCTCTCTCCCTCTTAATGCTTCTATCGCCATCCCTGTGATCTCACTCAAGTCTGTTGACTTTAGTGGTGGGCAATTTATTAATGGTTGTCCTGCCACAATCTGGGCCGCGCTTCATGGTGCTTCCATTCTAAGGCGTGTCACAATGTCGGTATTTAGCCTGGGTGAAACGAAGGACCATGCCGGGTTAACGAGTTAGGAGGGCAAGGCAATGAAACGGAGAGAAATATGACAGGAGAAGATTCAAATTGTGAGAGGAAAATCCATTAAAGGAGGGAAGCGGGGAGAAATCTGGTGATCGACGAGGGAAAGGGAGAGAATTAGGAGAAGTTTACAAAAGAAAATGGGACGGAGCGGAAATTTGGGGAAGGAAAGAATGAAGCTCAGAGAGAGAAGAGATGGAAAGAGACACAAAATCAACGGAAGTGAATAAGAAATAATAGAGGGAGAAAAAGAAGAAAGAAAGCTTCAAAGTTGGAAATTTAAATGGGAGAGAAATTTTGGAAAAAAGAGCTGCAGACAGAGAAACTTAAAACGAGACCAATTAAGAGGGATAATTACGGCAACACAGAGCTAGAGGAAATTAAGGACAAATTTTGGGGAACATTAGTAGAACGAGAAAAATTAAAGAGGCACATTTGGATAGCAAATTGGGATGAGAGAGAAATATAGAATAGCGGGAAATTTATAAGAGAGATAAACAAAGGCAATTTAAGAGGGAAGAAGAGAAAATTCAAGCGAGAGAGGAATCCAGCATACACTAACGAAAAAAAAATTAAATTAGCAGAGACATTTTGAAGGAGGATGCAACCAAGACTATCAGAAAAGGAAGAAAAACTAGTAATTTCAAAAAGAGAGGCAAAAAGAGACATTTAGAAGTAAGAGAGACAAAACTAGCACATTTAAAAGAGAGATAAAAGAGACATTTAAACGACAGATAACAGAGACATTTAAGAGAATGAGAAACATAACAGGGACATCTAGAAAGACAGCAGAAACATTCAGAAGATACATGTAGAAAAGAGAGACCACAGAGAAATTTAGAAGAGACACAATAGAGACCCTTAGAAGAAATGCAACAGTAAAATTTCGCAGAGAATCGAGACAGTTTTAAGATAGAAAACAAAAATTAGAGCAGAATTAAAATTTGAAAATGAGAAAATTCCTAAAATAGACAAAATTGAGTGTGAAAGGGGAATTTAAAACAAATTAAAGTAAAAGAAAGAAGTTTGGAGTGAAATAAAAAATTAAAATGAAGAAAGGTAGAGAGACAAGGAAAATTTAAAAGAGAAAATAGAAGTGAAAGGAAAATTTACAAGAGAAAATAGAAGTGAAAGGAAAATTTACAAGAGAAAATAGAAGTGAAGGGAAAATTAAAAATAGAAGTGAAGGGAAGATTTAACAGAGAAAAATGAACTAAAGGGAAACATTAAAAGGGAAAAGAGAAGTGAAGGGAAAATTTAAAAGAGACAATAAAAGTGAAGGGAAGATTTAGCAGAGAAAAATGAACTGAAGGGAAGATTTAACAGAGAAAAATGAACTGAAGGGAAACATTAAAAGAGAAAAGCGAAGGGAAATTCTCAAGGAGAAAATTGAAGTGAAGAAAAAAAATTAAAACATAAAATTGGACTGAAAGTAAAATTTAAAACAGAGTAATTAAAATCATTTAAAAAGATACAAGAGATGTTTGTGTGAAAAGATGAAGACTGACAGACGATATTTGAAAAGAAGAAATCCGCGAGACTCACGCATAGAGAGACGCAGTTAGAAGGGATTGAGCAACACCCTGAAAAATGAGGGTAGGAGGTATAATAATAACAATATTGAGCATATGTGAAACAAATGAGACATTGTGGCTATGTGCTTGGGAAGGACATTTACCCACATGGCGGTCCCCTATTTTTTATTATTATACTTCACTCCACCCGCCTCTTATTAGTGGGCTGAATGCCGTCATCGTAAACGACGATGGTAATCCTCACCCACTCCCTGACTTTTCTGAGGTTTTGAAAATGACTTTTTTTAAACTCCCGTTCAGGTTTTAAATGAAAATAAAATCCAAATCGTGTCATTTCACCATCGTTTTTAATGGATGGAGGATCCGCGTTGCAAGCTATTCAGTTCGGCGGAGGGTACGTAATTTGCTTGAGTTTGAGGCCATTCAATTTTCTGTAGGTTCTTATTTACGCTGTGAATTTTTCCCGCAGATTGTTCATTTCTATGTTTTTGGTCTCCAGTTTTCAAATAGATTGTCATCTTTCATCGTCTGCTTCCTCCTTCGATTTCCCTATTTTATGAATCCCTTTTACACACGTGTTTTCCTTGGGAATCTAGCCATTTTTTTGCTGCCCCTTAAACCAATACAATGTTCATGGTTGTGAAAATACGGAAAGAATTTCACTTATTAAATATCTGCAAAATAAACAGTGGAAGGGAAAAAATTCTCATGCGTGGGGGAAGGGAAAAAATGGACAAAATGCTGATTTCTTGTTCCACTAAAATATGACGAGGAAAAATCAATAGCGGTTTTGAGGTTGGAAAAATATGAGACAACGACAGTGTCTTATCGGTGACCTATTCTTGTTTTTTCTTGGCTCCTCTTCCTTCCGTCCCATATGGAGTAATTATGAACGTCAATTCTCCTTATACTGGATAGGCATTTTCGGAGGTTGTTTTATCTACAAATGTGCGTCTATGTACTGTGAGTAATGGTTATCGTGAAGGTGGTTACACGTGTTGGAAGTCCTAATATTTTATGAGGGGTACAAAAAATAAGAAATACAGTATAAAAATTTATGATTCCTCGTGAAAATAATTTCTTGCCTCATATTTCGGTCCTTTCGTATCTTCTTCACTGGTCTGTTTCTCTGACTTTTTCTCTCTTTATGCGTATCTTCCTTTTACCTTCTCCCTTTTTGTCTTTTGTTCATCTATTTCTTCTATTTCCTCTCTTTTTTAATTGTTTCCTTTTCCTCGTTTTTTCTTCCTACTTTGTTTTTCATTGTACTTTTTTCTTAGTTCGTCTCCTTTTTTCATTCTATTTTCTCCCTTATTTTTATTATTATTTAACTTTCTTTCGGTTCTCGTCCCTTTTTAACTATTTTCTCTCTTATTTTTATTATTATTTAACTTTCTTTCGGTTCTCGTCCCTTTTTTCTTATTTTTATTATTATTTAACTTTCTTTCGGTTCTCGTCCCTTTTTCCCTATTTTCTCTCTTATTTTTATTATTATTTAACTTTCTTTCGGTTCTCGTCCCTTTTTTCTTATTTTCTCTCTTCTTTTTATTATTATTTAACTTTCTTTCGGTTCTCGTCCCTTTTTTCCTATTTTCTCTCTTATTTTTATTATTACATAACTTTCTTTCGGTTCTCGTCCCTTTTTTCCTATTTTCTCTCTTGTTTTTATTATTATTTAACTTTCTTTCGGTTCTCGTCCCTTTTTTCCTATTTTCTCTCTTATTTTTATTATTATTTAACTTTCTTTCGGTTCTCGTCCCTTTTTTCCTATTTTCTCTCTTATTTTCTCTATTATTATACTTTCTTCCTGTTCTCGTCTCGTGTTTCTTGTTTTCTCACTTTTTACTTACTTTTCTCGTCTCTTTTTGCATATTGTTCTCTCTCTTTACTTCCTTAATTTTCTCGTGTCTTTTTTTCCTATTTTCTCTCTCTTTTCTTTCCTCTTTTCTGGTCGCTTTCCCCTAGTTTCTTCTCGTTTACTTCCCTTTTTTCTTGTCTCTTTCCCCCTAATTTCTTTCTCTTTTACTTTCCTCTTTTCTTGTCTCTTTTTCCCTAATTTTTTTCTCTTTTACTTTCCTCCTTTCTTGTCTCTTTTTCCCTATTTCCCCGTCTCTTCCATTTCTCGTCTCTTTTTTCCTATTTTCGCTCTGTTTTTACTTGATTCCGTTTCTCGTCGCTTTTCCCTTCATCGTCCTTTGCTTTCTCTCTACCTATCTCTTAATGTCTATATCTGTGTTTTTATTCCTTTTTTGCTTATATTACAATCTCCTTCTTACCCATCTTGTCAAGGTTCTTACATATATCCAAATGTTTGCTTGTACTCCGTGTCAAAAGTTAATTTGAACGTCCTCTCACCACCCCAGCATTCCATCTACGGGAGCGTGTAATTGAAGCTCCTACATTTGTCAGCTCGGTTTACACAATGATAATGCAGAAAAACTGAGTCTGAGAGGTACTTTCGTTAGTGTTTTAAGTATATACCTAGGTATACATGTTATGTATGTATGTACATATGTAAATGCTGACATAAGCGGCGGCGAAGTTCGTCTTCCATCTAAGAAAACAACATTCCAGCACGTGCTATATGAGTATATCCGCATAGAATAGAGGAATACACACAAGTTATATAAAAAAAAGGGTTCAAATGTAATTTTTAATACTTCTCAACGTCATTACAAGGCATGGACCGAAAATAATTCGTCAAGATAAGTGTCTCCTCATGAGCATTTTATGGATGTTCCTCATGTCACAATCATAAGATGACACTTTACTAACAAGGGGATTTAGTGAGAAATTTCACAACCACTCATTCTCCATGTTGATAAGGGAGGGGGAAATAGTGGGATTTTCACCCCCTTTCTCGGTACCTTTCTAACGGATTGTAATGTATATGCATGGATGTACCTTTTTCTGCTGAAATTGCATTTGTTGACTAGTAAGTGCAAAGTGAGTCCTTTTTCTCTGCCATGCCCTAGGGAGTACATGGTAGAGAGTTATGATGTGAGCAAGCAGAAAGACGCTGCTTAGGGACTCTTGTAAATTTCAAGGGTAAAGATGCAGGACGGGCAGGATGCACGACACAAACAGGAGAGGCATTCATATTAGAGAAAGTGGGGGATAAAAAGGACCAAGGGGGAAATACACAGAGAGTTAAGAAGAGAAACAAACACAAAAGTCAGGTCTGCACTGCAAAAATATTGAGCTGTTGAAAGGGAAAGGAGTGAAGATAGAGAAGAGGCTGATAGAAGGACAGAGAGAGAGAGACCGAGACATCCAACAGAAAGTGAGAAGTGAGAAGACAAAATCCAAGACAAGAAGAGAGAAAAACAGATCAACATAACAGGAGACAGAAAACAACACATGAAGGGGGACAAAGACGGAGAGAAAATGGCGAGACAAAGGGGTTAATATGGAGAGAGAGAGAGAGAGAGAGGGGGGGGGAAAGAAGGTAAAGTGCACAGTGAAAGCGAAGGACGAAATGGAGGGAGAAAAAGGAGAAAGAAATAGAGAAAAAAGGAGAAAGACATGGAGCGAAAAACGAGAAAAATATAGAGAGAGAAAAAAAGGAGAAAGATATGGAGACAGATATAGAGAAAAAAGGAGAACGCAATAGAGAAAGAAACAGAAAGAAAAATGAGAAAGAAATAGAGAGAAAAAGGAGAAGGAAATGGAGCGAAAAATAAGGAGAGAAAATGGACAACAAATGGAGAGATCAATATAAAGAGAGAAAATGTAGAACAAAATGGGGGGGATAAATGGAGATAAGAATGAAGAGAGGAAAAAGCTGGTAAAAATGGAGAAATAGAGGAATGCGACAAGTTATGAGATCAAGAAGGTATAAACACGGAGAGATGAATCGGAGACAAAAGGTAAGAGAGAGAGAGAAAAAGTGATGAAAATAGAGACAGAAATACGAGTTAAATTTGAGGGAGAAAAGCTTTGAAAATGAATAGTAAGATTAAACAAGTAAAAATGAAGAGACAGAAAGAAACAGATGATAGTGGAGAGTCGGAGAAGGAGAAAAGCAGGCAAAAATGGAGAAATAGGAGAAATGAAAATTTAAGGGGAGGAAAGAGGAGAGAATTTGAAGAGATAAAATGGAGAGAGAGAAGGAATATAACGTGGAGGAAATTGAAATGGAGAAAAATCATATCAGAAAACAAATTAAACAATAGATGCAGAGACCTAAAAAGTCATAAAAACAAGAAGGGGTAAATAAATAAATACAAGAAGAGTTTGGAGGAGCAACAAAGAAAAAAGTTAGAAAGAGAGAAACAAGCTGGAGAGAGAAGGGAAAATGATGAGAGAAAGGAATATAAATAGGGAAGAGGGAAAATAAGAGGAACAGAAGGGAATGGAATATGTACGCAAGGAGGCAGAGACAGTGAGCGTGATATGACACAGAATGTGAGAGATGGAGAGGGAAATGTGCCGTTCAAAAATTCTGACACATTGCCAAGGAAAGCACGAACTTCTGTCCTTATTTTACTGCTCCGGCGGAGGAGACGACAAGATGCGTGCGAAGGAAGAAGAGAGAGACAATGCGACTCACTGATCAATTGCTAGCGCCATTCACCCGCACTATTTACAATCTCTCTCTCTCTTTCTCTCTCTTTCTCGCTCTTTCTCACTCTTTCCCTCTTTCTCTCTCTTTCTCTCTCATTCTCTCTCTTTCCCTTTCTTTCTCTCGCTCTTTCTCTCTCTTTCTCTTTCTCTCTCTTTCTCTCTCTTTCCCTTTCTTTCTCTCGCTCTTTCTCAATCTTTCTCTCTCATTCTCTCTCTTTCCCTCTCTTTCCCTCTCTTTCTCTCGCTCTCTTTCTCATTCTCTCTCTTTCTCTCGCTCTTTCTCACTCTTTCTCTCGCTCTTTCTCACTCTTTCTCTCTCATTCTCTCTCTTTCCCTCTCTTTCTCTCGCTTTCCCTCTCTTTCTCTCGCTCTTTCTCACTCTTTCTATGTTACTTTCTCTTTTTTTCTCTCTCTTTCTTTCTCTCGCTTATTCTCATTCTTTCTCACTCTTTCTCTCTCTCTTTCTCTCTCTGTCTCTCGCTTGCTCCCTCACACTTCCGTTGATCACACACGCGTTTTAAGCCCCAATAAAATTATCTCTCTCTCACTTTTAGTTCCGTGGCCGTGTAATATTTATGAGTTCATAATCATCAGGACTGGTGCATAAGACTGTTGTACATCGTCAATGTTGCTTTACTGACTCTCTCTCTCTCTTTCACTTTTGAAAGTGTTTTCATACGTTGCGGCAGGAGCTGAAAAAGGTTTACTCCACCATCCACACTTTCGAAGATCTGAATATCTAAATCGTGGGCTAAATATAAAGAGAGAGAGGGAGAGAGAATTCCCAATAGATTTCCGTGAGTCTTAACGAAGGAGAGAGAGAGAGAGGGAATTAGGTAGAAAATATGTGGGTGTAATCTTCTCTCTCTCCCTCTTTCTCTCTCCATGGTAGTTGCTTTATTTATAAAAGAATGTCAACGTCTGTTTGAGAGTAAATTGACAGTCATTAACCGTGCGTGCGTGTGTGACTTGGAGAGAGAGAGAGATCTTTGCCCAGATTCTTTTCTCCTCAGCACAAACGAGCGGCATGGAAATTAAAGACACTTAACGGAGATTTTCTTCGCGGGTATTTCCCCCTTCCTTCACTGTATTTCTCTTTTTTACTGGCTCTCTTTTCTTCCCTCGACTTTCTCTATCCTTATTTTTTCTCTGTTTCGTCTTCGCTATCTCTCTCCCTCAATCTTTCTCTTTATTTTTTCAATTACTCTCTTTTCTCTTTCTAACTTTCTCTCTCTTTATTTTTATCTGTCTTTATTTTTCGCTCCCTTTATTTTTATCTGTCTTTATATTTCGCTTTCAAGCTCCATCTTGCTCGTTATATTTTCACTTACTCACTTTTTTCTCTCTCTCTCACTCTATCACAGTATTTCTCTTTATTTTTTCACTTACTGGCTTTTCTTCTCCAATTTTTTCTTTCGTTCTCTAATTTTCTCTTTCGCTCTCTGAGTTTCTCTAATTTTCTTTCGCTCTCTGATTTTCTCTAATTTTCTCTTTTTCTCTCTCTGATTCTGTGATATTCTCTCTCCTTCTCTCTGAGATTCTGTGATATTCTCTCTCCTTCTCTCTGAGATTCTGTGATATTCTCTCTCCTTCTCTCTGAGATTCTATTTCTTTCTCTATGTTTCTCTCCAATATTCTTTCTTTCTTTCTGTTTCTCTGCAATATCCTCTCTCTCGCTATTTCTCTCTGATAATCTCTCTCTTTCTCTCTATGTTTCTCGCGGATAATCTTTCTCTTTCTCTCTCGGTTTCTCGCGAATAATCTCCCTCTTTCTCTCTTTGCTTCTCTCTGATAATCTCTCTTTCCCTCTCTGGTTCTCTCTAAATCTCTCTCTTTCTCCCTCTGTTTCTCTCTGATATTCTCTCTCCTTCTCTCTAATATTCTCTCTTCTTTTCTCTGATATTCTCTATCTTTCTTTGTGTCTTTCCTACATTCTCTCTTTCTCTCTGCTTCTCTGCAATATCCTCTCTCTTTCTCGCTGTTTTTCTCTGACAATCTCTCCCTGTCTCTCTCGGTTTCTCGCGGATAATCTCCGTCTTTCTCTCTCGTTGCTTCTCTCTTTCCATCTCTGTTTCTGTCTCAATCTCTCTCTTTCTCTCTCTGCTTATCTCTGATATTCTCTATGTTTTTCTCTCCGATCTTGCTCTCTCTGATTTGTTCTGTTTTTCTCTCTAATTTCCCGCCTCTTAAACTTTACCTTTATGCATTATCTTTCAGCCTCTGTTATTTCTCTCCCTCAGTCTTTCTCCTTTTTTATTCCTAAATGTTTGTCTTTATTTATCGCTAGCTCAATATTTCCCTTTATTTCCCCCGCTCACAATCTTTCTCCTAATTTTTACTTCATTTGTTTTCTCCTTATTAATTTCTCTCTACGTATTTCTGTCTCTCTTGTACCTTTTCGTCCTGCATATCCCTGTTTCTGTCTCTCTCATTCGGTTTCCTCACTTATATTTTCCCCGTAGACATTGCCATTGCCCTGATATTCTCCATATTTTTCTCGCATCTCTCTTCCTCTTTAATTCATTTTTCTAATTTCCTGTCTATCTTTATATACTCTTCTACATCTGTCTGTGCTTCCCTTCCATATTTCCTCTCTTTGCCCCGCTCCCTCGTACTTTATTCCATGCAGTTGCTCCCTATAAATATCCCCGTCAATCCCTCTGAAAATATCTCCTCCACCACTCCACGACATATCAGCTGTAGGAGAGTCTCAGTAAATATAAATCTATATAAACGCCAAAATAAATGTGCGTTCACGAGCAGAGGAAAATCCTCATGTTGCTCAGATTTACATTTATAGGAAGATTACAAGGAAACAAGTGACAGGGAAGGAACGAGTAGGCAAAAAAACGTTTTTAGTGAGGGCAAAGAACAAGAGAATCACGATTTATTGAGAGTGCATGTGAGTAGCTTTTTTTTGTATGGAGGGAGCAAACTACTGTATAAATATTTTGTGATGGGATTATCCCTTTTAAAGGGAAATAAGGGGAAGTCAGAGGAAAGGAATTACGACAGATTTCAAAGGGTGACTTGTGAGAGGAGTGTGGAGGGGAAGATATGCCGTATGACAGCAACTCCTCCAAAAATCCTACACGTTCTCTTCCGTGGTTGCATCCAATGCATGCATGGAAGAATTCCTTGTCCTTCTATTGTTCAAGTCTTGAGGGAATTGTGCGTGAGGACGAGAAAAAAATGCATGCGAGAGATGGAAGCTTAATAATGAATGAGAGAATAATGGAGACACCAGACGATTTGAGGGAGGAATTTGAGAGAAAAAACTCTAGAAGAATCCTCCATGACAAATTACACAACGGATTTCAGTGGAATGACCGCGAAATAAACGTGGGACGGGATTATTTCGTTTTGGAATTGTACATACTCTTGGCCGAAAATAAATATTTCTGCGTACAAAAATATACAGGAAACCGTATTGGAAATAGTTATACAAAACACATCGAAGGCCAGAAGATACGAGTGAAGGCAAACAAAAGATTGATAAAAAGGGAATTGAATACAAAAACTCTGTAACAATATTAAATGATTAATTTAATACAGGCAAATTGAGATATCCTCTGAATTTCAAATTTGATTACTTGCACAGACAAAACGAAAGCTAAGCAGAAATACAAATGCGTTGGAGTAATCAGAATAAATTTGAATACATACAGTTTCATGCGAAAAAAAGGAAATACGAAATGCCAAAGGATGTATCAGAAGATTGAAAATGTCCCTGAAACGGAGGATGCAATCAAAATTCCCCTTGAAGACACAGTAATGGATAAGAAAATAAAAAAAGAAAGCAAGAGATAAATGTGGCAACAGAATGCAGAGAATAAAACCATCGAAAAATAGAAAACATATTGCCAAGAATAGCAAGAAAAATTGGAGAAAACAAGATATTCATGTGGAGAAGGCAGATAAGATTAACTTAGAAAAAACACAAGATGAAGAAGAAAGCACATGCTATTTAGATAATTCGTTCAGTGGAAAACACAAGATAAAGCACCCTTTTAACGAGTTTACTTGAAGAAAGTACAGGGTTAATGGTTCAACACGGGGTAAGTTGGTTGGAAAAAACATATAAATAAATTCCATTCAGAAGGAGAAATAAGAAAATCCAAAAAATTCACAAGGTGAATGCCGAATATACATAAATACACCAGGTGAGGGCAAATATAGAAATTATTTACCAGGTGAAAGCAGCAGATACAAGCAGTTCACAAGGAGAAAGGTGAAAATGCGAAAAATCACAAGGAGCAAGCACAATATGCAAAAAAATCACCTGGTGAAAGCAAATTGTTGTAGATAATATTCACAATTTGAAAGCAAATTGTAGATAATATTTACAATGTGAAAGCAATAAATGCAAAATATCACAAGAAAAAAACTGAAGATACAAAATATTGTCAAAGAGAAAGCAGAATGTACAAAAAATCGACAGGAGAAAGCAAATGATACAAAGTCCGGCACGGAGAAAGAACAGGATTTGTGAGTTAATTTGTTCTATACGAGGCAAAATCACAAACGGAGATAATTAATATTGTGTAATTCGCAGATAGTGCGAGGTAGATGAGAATTAAAAAATATTAAATTAGAACTGGATAAGAAGGGAAAAGTTAAGTTGATTCTTCGACGAAAAAAAGCCATATTGAGATGCAAGGATAGATAAAAGTAGTGAATAAGAGATAAAATGCAGAAAATAGAATGGGAAAAGACAGCTTCTCATGTATAATATATGAAGATAATGTGTGGAAATTACATTCACGTCTCCTCCCATTAACTGATTCTTGCAAATGACTGGAAAATGGAGGAGATTTATACAAAGTGCATTCGATTCCTTTTATTTCTTGGCTCATCTCAATTCCATGCAGGAGGCTGACGTTGGAGAAAGTTTGTTTTGGGTGAAAGAGGAATTGAAGTAAAAAATGGAAAGATCTTTTTTTTGCTGTTTTACAGAAAAACCAATGTCTAAATTGCATCGTTGCTTATATTTTTAGACGGCCAGTGTCGTCCCATGAATTTGTGTCAAGCTCCCTGCTCCCCAAATGGAATTTTATGTGTGTTTTTTTTAGTATTTATACGGTTCGTGTGGGAACAGCATTCCAGTGAATGACTTTTCCGCTATTTCATTTTCTTTTCTTTTTTTATATTTTATTTGTTTAGGGGAGTAACAGCCTTTGGCTTTGAAAGAGTATAAAAGTGCATTTCCTTGTAATGCTCTCCTGACCTCTTGGAATGTGGCTTTGGCCTTATTTGTTCACGAATGTAATGCCGAACTGTTTTTCTTTCTAATTATCTGCGTGTGCTAAAGGGATCAAGTCGACTGGCTTTTTTAGCTGAATTTTTTGAGTCAATGTCTTCTTTGGCAATTTCCTCTTCTGATTTTTGCCTCTCTTTTTCCTCTGTCTCTTCCTCTCATTTTTCTTGCCTTTTTCCCTTTCTTTTTTCTCTCTCAGTTTCTCTTCTGTTTCCGCCTCTGTCTTTTTTTCTGTCTCCTTCTAATGTCTCTCATTTCCTATCATCTTTCCCTCTCTGTATCTTGATTTTCTTTCTCTTTTCTCCTGTAGTTATCTCTATCTGGTTCTCTGTCTCGTTCTAATTTCTCTCACTTTCTCAGTTCCTCTGCTCTTTCCATTTATCTTTGTCTTCATTCTCTTCATCACCGTCTCCCTCTATTTTTTTAACTCTCCTTATCTTTTTCGTACTGTGTTTGTATCTCTTCACTCTTTTCCTCTTTGGTTCTCTCTGTCTCGTTCTAGTTTCTCTCACTTTCTCAGTTCCTCTCCTATTCCAATATCTCTATCTTCGTCTGGTTTCTCTTTCTCACTGTCTCCTTCTAATTTCTCTCACTATCTGTATTAATTTCACACTACTGTTTGCCTCTCTCCGTCTCTGTCCTCTTTTGTTCCGTGTCTCTTTCTTTCTGTTTTTTCTCATTTCTCTCGTCCTATCCTTTTCTTATTTATGGTTCTCTCTTTCCTCTTTATTTACCTTTCCTATTTTGTTTTATCTGTACCCATTTCTTCCTTTATCTCTCTTTCCTCTTTTGTTTTATCTGTACCCATTTCTTCCTTTATCTCTCTTTCCTATTTTGTTTTATCTGTATCCATTTCTTCCTTTATCTCTCTTTTCTCTCTATTTCCGTTTCCTCTTTTCTTCTGTCTGTACCCATTTCTTCCTTCCTTATTTCTCTCACTCTCTCTCCTTTTAATTTTCCTCTCCGTCTTTTCCCTCTTAATCTCTGTCTGTCTCTCCATATTATTTTCCGCTCCGTATTTTCCCTCTTTTCTCCTCTTTTCTCTCCCTTGGTCTTTTTACCATTTTTCTCTGTCTGCGTCTCTTTCCGCCTGCGTCGTCTTACCATTTTCTCGGTTTGTCTCGCTGTCTGCTGCTTTCCGATTTGTCTCCCTGTATCTGTCCTCTTTTTGTATCTGTGGGTCTTCCTTCTGTCTCTCTGCTTGTACTGCTCCCTTATAATTCTCAGTCACTTTCCTCTGTCACGTCTCCGTTTTTCAAATTTGTTTAAGGAAACACATTTTCCCGCTTCTCCTCCGACTTTCTCTTTATGATTGCTGACCCCCTATCTGTAACATTTTGGTCTCTCGTTCTCTGCCAAAGTTGCTGTCATTTTGCTGGTTCTCTCTCTCTTTCTCTTTTGCTCTCTCTCCCTGTCTCTTATTTGTTTAAAATGAACGTTTTGCATTTCCCTCTCCCACTTATGTTTATTTCCTCTTTTTATCCCCACTCTCTCCCGGCTCAAGCCCGTCCATGTCATTCCGCCCTTACTTCCACTTGGTTTTCATCCGGTCTTCCTCATCCCTTCCAAGCCATTGCATGTCAATGCTCTTGTCATTTTTCCGGTTTTTTTTTCTCGGTCATAACTGTAGAGAGTATTCTGGGAAAATATTTTGTCTAACCCCATCCTCTCTCGTTCCATCCCATAAAAAAGGGGACATGAAGCCTCCCCAAAACATATTTCCGTCTCTTGGAGTGATTCGCATTTTTGTTTTCTCTCATTCACTTTCTCCACTTTCCCCCCTCTGAGACTGCTTCATTTCCCGTTATTGTCTTGCCTTCCCAAAAATGCTGCCTCCCGGACAATCACATTAGGTCCATGTATTTCTGTTTCGGCACTAAACACAAAGGAATATGAGAGAATGGGAGAAATGGGAGGAAAATAGATCCTTGTTGTAGGACGCTTTGTTCCGGATCAAATCCATATGGCTAATGACGGGACATTTTTGAGAGATGCGTGCGTGTATGTTTTTTTTCCGGAGTTGTATAATTCATGTTTAAATACAGGGGAAAATGGGAGGGGGAGAGAAATAATTTTTTGTAGGGTGCTATATGTCCCAGTGTTATTTTGGCGTGTTCTTGTCTGATTTCAGAGTCCTGGATCAGGAGGTTTTAGCGGGAAAATACTTCATCATGAGGATGAGAGGTGTCCTCCTCCTCCACAGCATTTAAGGGGCCTGGCATCGGCGGATGTGCGCCTCACGGAGAGACTCTGTCGGCTCCGGAGATGCTACAAGGACTCGGATTGTAGCGGGGATGGGACGACAATTTGCTGCTACAACGGCTGCATTCATTCCTGTCAACCTCGAGTGGATCCTCCAATGGGTACAGAGCACATTTTGTCACTTTTTATACTCGAACAATGTCACTTTGTTTGTCTCTCTCCCGCTCTCTGTCTCTTTCTTTCGCTCTTTTTCTTTCTCCGTCTCTCTTACTCTCTCTCGTTGTCTTTCTCTCTCGCTCTGTTTCTCTCTCTCTCATTCTCTTTCTCTCTATCTCGCTCTCTTTCTCTCTCTTTGTGTCTCACTCAATTCTTTGTTTTTTCTATCTCTCGTTTTCTAAGTCTCGCACTGTTTCTCTCATTATCGCTAATTCTATTTGTCTTTCTTTTTTTCTATTCCTCTCTCTCTGCGCATCCTTTTCTCTAATTTCGCTCTCTTTTTATCTCACATTATCTGTCTCTTTCTTTCTCACTTTATCTCTGTTTCTTTCTCACACTTTCTGTCTCTTTCTTTCTCACTTTATCTCTCTGTTTCTTTCTCACACTATCTGTCTCTTTATTTCTCACATTGTCTCTTTCTTTCTGTTCATTTCTCACATTGTCTCTTTCTTTCTCACATTGTCTCTTTCTTTCTGTTTATTTCTCACATTGTCTCTTTCTTTCTGTTTATTTCTCACATTGTATCTTTCTTTCTGTTTAT